>CABEEJ010003465.1:0-81112 GCA_901482245.1 Timema douglasi | reverse complement strand
CCCCCCCCCATCTCTTGCCTACCTAATATTTGTCGATTTATTTTTTTATCTGTTCACAGGAAAAAAAAACATTATTGTTTATGCAATTTATAAATTGCTGGTTTTTATTAACATAAAGGTGTAAATAATGGTGTGAAATAATTCAGAATAAACATTGTTGCACAATTAATTTAAATTTATGGTATTAAACTGGTAATTAAATTCTTGTCTGTTTCTCTTTGTCTAACACGTAAGCATTGGTTCTGACCCCTTCTTCCCCCTTGTAAGCAAAAATAATTGAAGCTCGAATACCCCTATACCCCCAAAGGTTCTTACGTATAATACTTTAACGCCCCCCAAATAAGATTATTTGTATGCTGCAATAATTTTTATTGCATGGAATTACCCAAGCTACAAGAAAAAAACATTTCTCGGTAAGCTAGAAAATGTTGTAAGGGCAGGCGAAACAACCTAATTAAAGACAAAACTTAGTGAATCGTGGTACTGCTTTTTTCACTTTTTTAAAGTGTTTCCCTCCACCTTTTGTTCTTTGGTAAACTTTAAAACCCTTTATTTCAATATTTTTCTATAATAATTTGTATTATTTCGTTTCACTTACATTATTTTTTGTTCTTAGGCGGGGGTTTTGGAATTTCTTTGAAAGGGAAGGGAAGTGGGGGTGCTCAACTAGGGGTAGATATTAAACCCTGGATAACCCTAAAGGCTGTTTGAAATGGTGAAGTAATTATTCTTTATATGGTATACTTTTATCTTTTTTTTCCCCACCGAGTCTTAATACCTGTTCAGAATATATGCAAGTATTTTTATCACAGCCTTTCCTGGCATAATGTACAGTACAATAAGAACATGGTATTAAGGGCAACATGGGGTATTTTAAACAAAATATAATTTAGTAATTTAGTGACTGGCATGGAGATTAGAATATAAAGATTTTGTACAATATCCCTATATCCACTTAACCACCCATCACTATTTCGTGTCAATGCCTGTGAGTGCTTTCATTAGGTAATCAAGCCATCTCAAACTTTAAATACTGATTACACTACTGATGTATACACTAGACACTAACTAAATGTTGTATGACAAAAGCTCCCAAAGCTTTAGGCTAACCTACCAATCATAATACTAGATGACCTCACAGGAATATTTTTAAGTTTAAATGCATGTTGATTAATGTTTTTTTATTTAGAAAACCATAAACCTATTTTAGTAATATTTTAATAATAAATAATACATTGTTTTAATCAGTACGCCTACTTACAAAACATCTTATTTTGCGTATAAATACAACAAAGTAAATCTAGTAGTTTTTAAAACTGTAAGATAGGGCTCTGGGAGCTCTTTGGAAGTGGGAGAGGGGGCTCAACTAATAAATTAGTCTGAGGGTCCTTCCACAGTAGCATTTTTAACCCTGGATAGCTATTTAAGCTATTTAAAATTGGTTAGTTTTTCATGAGTAGTAATTTTTTATGCTTTTCTTTCTCGTAATGTATAGTAATAACACGAAAGGATGGATTATAAAATACAATTTTTTTCACGGTTAACAATCATTAAAAGTAATTCTCTATTTTTATTATATTGGTAAAGATATTTTCCAGTGTTCGTAGAACTCTAGTTGTATAGTAAAAAAGAGAAGTCAATTTTAAAAAAAAGAGAAAAAAAGGAGCTCGGATGCTTTCCTAAAAATGTTACTAACCTGGTTCTCACTTGGAAATTTTTGAAAATTAAAGTCCTCTAAAAACGATATGAAGTGGTCATCCTTTAGAAAGTTTTTGAAAGTTGGATTCCTCTAGAGCAGTGGTTCCCAAACTTTTTTCAGTCACCTGCCCCTTGGTTCCAAAAACTCATTCTCATTGCACCCTATCATTTACTCTAAAAAATCAATATTCATAATAGTGGTTTTCAACGACTCACAATGAATAAAATATCAATAAAATTCAAGGGTGGAACAATTATTAATTGAATATTTATTCAAAATTTAAAATATATTGTTTAAGTTTATTTAATTAAATATGATTGTTGAGCTCGATCCAGTGATAATCTTTTCAAATTTATTAAATACTACATATTATTAGATACCACATTTAGTAACCAGGTAGAGAACATCACTATTCTGTAAATTCTTAATGTGATGGATGAGCTTGATGAAATGATACTAGTTTCCTAATGTCTGGCTTAATGTCACTTAACACGCGTCTTAAATCACCACGCTTAGTAATCTGGAGTTGATTTCTTTGCTTGGATAGAAGTAGGCTGACCACACTAAAACCACGTTCCACCAAATACGATGTTGGGAATGCAATCAGGAGCCTCTTAACCACTCTCCATAATGCAGGATAGCGATAAGGAGTTTCCTTCTGTAACCAAAACTCCTGGTACGATTTCTTAAACTTTGGTTTCAGATCAATGTCATTTTGTAGGCCAATTAGTTCTTCCTCCAATGCTCCAACTTCTTCACTATCTGAAAATGAACTTAATAACCAGTCTGGATTTTCATCATAACAATATCTTTGAATCGATTAGCCATATCTTCATGCAGCATATTCAAATGGTCACAAAAAACTTGCAGATCGTCATCTTGTATCCCGATTTTCTTTTCTAGCTTAGATAAGCTCAGAAATTGGTATAGCTCGTGACGGCTTGTATTGCGCTTCAGGATAGTTAATTTTTCAATACATGTGGATACGTCAGATTTGAATTTAATAAGATTGGTGTCATTGCCTTGCAACTGCAAATTCATTTAATTAAACTTTGCAAATAGCTCAGCCAAATAAGCAATGCCATGTTTGATTTCTTTGAGTTTATTACTGAGCAAAGCATTCGTGTCTTCAAAATATTCCACAACAGTGTCAAAAAGGTTGTAAAAACGTATCAAACAATTTCCTTTAGATAGCCAACGAACTTCAGTGTGAATCAACAAACGTTCAAAGTCTTCAGCATTCTCAGCACAGAGCTCCCGGAATAGTCGATCATTGAAAGCATGTGCTTTAATTTTATTCACTGCAATAATAACAGTGTGTAATGAATTGTGTCGGCACCCACTGAGATTTTTTGCAACCAGATGTTGGGGATGAATGACACAGTGAACGGTAAAGATATTTGGTACTGATTTTTTCAAGTAAGGGACCAGTCATTTATGGTGCTCCATCAGTTGCACAAGCAAGTATGTTAGTAAGTGGAATTTCCTTTTCTTTTAAAAACTCCTCAACAACATGAAATATTGACTCTCCTTTAGTATCGGTTTTTAGTTGCCTGCAAATAACAACTCTTTAGTTAAATCCTCGTCTTTTATAAAACACATATAAGCGAGAAGTAAAGATTCATTGCCTGGCAAAGTTGACTCGTCCAGCTGTAATGTAACTTTTGTTGTCCTTAGTGTGTTGCGCAGTAGGTCTTGCACATTCTCAGCCATTTCATCTCGCCTATGCGTATTTGAACTGAATTGTTGTTGAGAGGAATCATCTTAATTATATGATGTGGTGACTTGTGCAAAACAGTATTCAGAGCCTCACTAACCGCTGGAAGGATGAGTTCTTCACCAATTGTATGGGGCTTTCCAGACTTGGCAATTACCAATTGAATGTTGTATGATGCACACAAACCATCATTTTGTTGTTGTGAACTATTTCGAATCATGTTTAACAATGTTGGCCGCTTTTGAAACGGTTCACAAAGTGATTGAAAAAAAGTTAAGTTCTTATCTGCCTTGTCAGGATGTGCCTTCTTTAAATGTTCACTGAGTCTGAAAGACTTCATGGCCTTATTAGAAAATACCTTTTCACATAACAGGCACATTGGTAGCTGCTGGTTTGTTGATGCAGGTATAATTCCATACTTAATATATTCCAAACTACATTGTTTACATTTCTTTTTTGGTTTTTCTGCTTCTGCCATTTCTAATCTAAAAAAAAGAGAGAAAAGATTTTAGGCCTATTTAAAAAAAAGTGTTTTTCTGTTACTCCCTTCAGAAATTTACAGCCATAATATTAAAGTTTGTTTCAATAATATATGTATGAATAATTATTAACGCGAAAAAAAAAAGATTAATTCAGAGTTACATTTATTTTCATTTTTTATATACCTTTTCTTTTAAAAATGATTTTGCTACACAATTACTTATGTACCGTATACATTTTGTAAGTGAATATTAAATAAAAATTTGCTCTAGATTAGGCATCGGTACTGAATTTAATTTTAATTCTTTTATATCCCCATATAACGTCCATTTAGATTTTAAACTTTTAATATTGAGTAGGCTGCAACAAAAATAACACATTTGTAGCATCTAATCTCGATTCATAATCAACGTGTTGAATAATTTAAAACACAGGAAAATAATTATCACGCTCAATACTATTTTGTTCAGGACTTACCAGTAAAATCTTGAGTAGACAACAAAGAAACAAGAACACATCACGACACTTTCTCAAAATGTGATAAACTGGTCTGGATAGCTCTGGTGACGTGGCCTCAAGAAGGGAGGGAGAACGTGTGACGTAGTCTCGGGGAGAGGGTGAGAACGCATGACGTAGCCTAGAGAATGGAGAGTTAACAAGGAACATGACCTTGGAAAGGGAGGAATAAACTTGAAGCAAGGAAGGTGTTTTGCTGGTCAAATATAAATAAACAACACACTCAGAAAATATCAGCTTGAGTGCCCCTCTACCACTCTTTTGCCTCTTAGCGCCCCCCTGTGCAATCCCACCGGCCACTTTGGGAACCACTGCTCTAGAGTCTATAGGCGGTTCCACTCTCAAATTGCAGTACAGGCTCTTATGGACTATTACCATCTCTTCCCAACCCATTGGTTTCTCCGTTAACGCTGTCCTTTTTCTAACTAGCGCAGTTGCCATTTTCTATCTTAAATTTGAACGTCGTTATTTCTATGAAATAAACATAGCATATTAATGAACACACATTTATGCATCTTGTGAAATCAATTTAAGCTGCCATAGGCTAAATGTTTTTAAATCACTTTTTTTTTTCTTTTTTTTTTTTCAAAATATTAGAATATACATTGTGTCAAAGTTTTATGAGGTTCCAAATGTATCACGCCCTAAGTCTAGTTCCAATTGTGTGGAAGAGCCAGTAATTTTATGGTGGCTGTCATAATAGTTATGAACAACGTCTGCAAAGTCTGAAAGGAATATCTTTTATATAATGCTATAAAAAATTGTAACGTATTATACCTCCTGAAATATTTAAAGTAAAGCATGAAAAAGTTGTCTTGTTGGAAACTTTTTATTTTTTTATTTTGCTTAGGTACATTATGTTTAAGAAATTATAAGAAAAGATCAAATTTATTTTTGAAAAAAAAACTATGGGCCAATAGCACCCCCCATTTTTGTGTGGTAGCGTTTTGAAGTTGAATAGGGTGTAGTTCACTTTAAGCTCTGCCCGGTCTTGAAAAGCAGAGTAATGTTATACAGTTGTAGTTTTGAGAACTGAAGAGTTAGTTCATCCCATCCACATCAAAATTGATATTAGTTTTACAAAATACAAGGTTCAGCCACTTAAACACTCATCTTTGTTTGTAATTATAGTTTAATAAACATGGTTTTATTGTACTTGCCGAGACAATGTTAACAATTCGAGAATACATCTTATATGCAACTCCAAATTTTACTACACCGTGCTTTTGACTTAAGAAACCAGCTACCCACAGCGGTGGGTGGCTGGGCAGTATAAGGTTTTACACTCGCATTCACACTTTGCCACCGTTTATGATCAGGCCCGGGTTCGAATCCTGGTTGAATTCACTTAAACACTTTAGAACAGTCTGTAACGCGTGAGCCAATTGAGATAGAGGTCTGATATTGGGTTGATCTGAGATTTATCTTTGGTAAATTGTCAACTAGGGGACTGGTTGTTGTGTTTTATTAGTATTAAGGTAGTTTGTAAGTCGTGTGTTGATATAATCAGCGTGTTCGAAAAGTAAATCTACCTAATACAAAATAATTACCTGAGGTTGATTTTAACAGGTTATTTTTCCATAGTTCCAGGAAAATACTGGTGAACATACTCATAGCCACTTTACTCCGTTATATTGATTTAAATCAGTGTAAGATGCTGAAAGTCAAAACACAGTCTTCAGGCGTAGCACTCCATGTAAACATAAATATACCCCTGCTGACTTCGCACCAATGAATCCTACTGATGACAGTCCTCTTGGAAAAGCAAAACACAGCTGTTTGACATCCATCCAAGAAGCCTCTCTCCAGCCGTGAGCCATTATTCTTGTGTTACGGGTTACAGTCATTATTTTGGCGTGGGCTTACAGAGTGCTAGGAGTGTTTGGTGGCTTAATCGTCATTTGTATCAAACGTTTGTTCATAACAGATTTTAATTTTTTCCTTTTATTTTTAGTTATAATATATTTTACTTTATATTGGATGATCATTTTATATATTATTTACTATTGATTCATAGTGTTTAGTGTTAATTTTTTAAACTATTTATCATGGAAACGGTAGCAAGAAAATTGCAATTACTCCTTAATACACCTGAAGGAACTGTTATCGTAATCGATAATGCAGCCTATCACAGCAGAAGGTGTGAAGCGATCCCGACCACATCATGGCGTAGAGCTCAAATAGCCAAGTGGTTTATCCATAACAACATTTATGTTGATGACGAAATGTTGTAACGGGAAATGCTGTATTTGGTTTCGCAACACAAACACAAATTTGAAAAATACAAAGTGGATGAGATGGCGAAGGCGGTGGATCGAAAAGTCATTCGTTTGCCTCCGTATAATTGTGAATTTAACCCTATAGAGATGGTGTGGGCTCAGGTAAAAACATTTATTAAAATGAACAATGTTAGTTTTAAAAGGTTAAAGATATGAAGTCCTTAATATCTGCCACGTATGAAAAGGTTTCTGTAGAAAACTGTTTCAATTATATAAATCACGTCAACAAAATTTAAAAGGACATATGGAAAGCAGACGAGCTGCAAGATGACGAGGAGCAGTTTTTAATAAGATTAACTTCATCATCTTCATCGTCCCCTATGTCATCTCCTCTACCCATAAGTCCACCTACTCACTCTCAAAACTTTGAACTACCTGGAGCATCCACTAAACACTGCTTCACAATTGATGGAACCACTGGGACAGTGATGAAGCATAAATGTATTCTTTAGGTTTTAAACTAATATGGTATTTACTATACATGGAGAACTTAAATGTACCTTGAATAGATTTAAGAATCCTCCCTCCTTTATAATTACCAGTATTTTAATTTATAAAACAATGATAAATTAATTTTTTATTATTATGATTGAGTTTTAGCTTTTACTATAATACAAACATTTTGACAGCCCGAACTTCAACTTGATTGCCATAGCGTGTATAGAGTTTGTATAATTTGCTAAGTTTGAATGTAAAAGTTGTCCATATGTTCCGAGTGGGTGAGATCTGGCAACTGCGCGCTCTATAAGACCTGTACTGCAAAGTAAGAGTGGAACGGACTATAGATTCTTTTTTTATATGATTTTTTGTTGAATTTATTTTTGAAAATTAAATTCACCTAAAGTTATTTGGTGTGAGCTCCTACAGACAATTTGAAAATTAGATGCCTCTAGAAGCTATTTGGAGTGGGCCTCTAATGGCAAATTTTTGAAAATTGTATTACCTTAAAAACTATCTCGAGTCATTCTCGCTTAGATTTCTTAAAATTAAAATTCTCTAAAAGCTATTTAGAGTGGGCCTCTAGAAGGGAAATTTAGCTATTAATTGAATGGCTCAGATATTTGAAGTGATTTTCAGATATCTGGAGTTTGTTTTTAATCGTAATTAGAGTTGAGTTTGATATTCTTCCACACACAATCAAATTATTACTTCCTACATTAAGTGTGTCACGGATCTTACTGCCAGCCCAGGCTAACAGCTATTTATACAATTTTAAGAAAGTGGATCTTGTAAAACACTTGAGAGGAAGACATTTTGATATAACTATTTATTTGAAGAAAAATCTATAAAACACAGTAAGAAAGTTTGTTTGACAGATTTAAGGAAACTACTCATTTCCACCGTAGGAGCTGAGCCAACTATCAATGATGCGCAAAGCAACCTCTTTCAAGATTTCTTGCTATCACATTTTGAATTGATCCAAAATTAGCTGATCACTTATTGGATTTTGATCAAAATAAAGAGATTGGGAAACGGTAATATTCTGTAATACGCACACCTTTTTATAGTTTTGAAATAGTTTATTAACAATCTTGTGTTTATAAATAATGTAAATGGACAATGTAAACATATTATTATGTTCTAAAACACTTTTGAATAAAAAGTAAAACAAATCAGTATTATTCGTATATTTGAGGCAAATATATTAGGGCATACATGATAATCAACCTCACATTCATTCTTAATTCAAAATTATTGAAGAGGAAAGAGAAAGTCATATCAATTCTGCCAAATTCAACCATTCAGTGTTGCTAATTTCTGCCCCCCCTTTTTTTATTGAAGTTATTAAAGTAATAACACACATGCATACAATAGTGACACTTCTTATCCAGTAACATAAGCCTGAATACTCTTAGAGCTTAAAGATTGTCTCAGCGTGTTCTTCTCAACGTAAGAGAAGTAGAGTATAGTTCACCTCTCTAGTTTGCAGATTATAGTGGAAAACTTTGTAAAGTCTTTCAAAATAAACGGGGCCCCGCTTCTGACCCTTTTCAATTTATAATTATATAGCATGGTCTATAAATATTGAAATATTACTTAAAATTACCACGCTGGTAGGGACAGATTTTATGATAGGTATTTTTATTTTTGTTGTTGTATTAAACTATACTTACATAATATTAATTTCCAACAATGGGCATGGTATGATCTAAGTTTGTTAGTAAGACAGTATTTTAAAATAATTCCATATACATGCTCTTTAAATATACATAAAAAATATTGGGATGGCTTAAGCCCCCCAAATATAAACAGGGGGGATTGAAGCCCCCCCCCCCTCCTCTTTGTTCTGGAATCCCTGGGTAAGTGCCAGAAACATTAACTCTCTGATAAAATTTACCAAATGTTTATTCAACTGTTTAACATTTAATAACTTTTTTCTTTCAGTCCAAATAAAACAGGATATGTCCCAGATAATGCCCATAATACTATTTCTACTAGAAATTCCGCAGAACCCTCAGTCAGAATATGAATCCTGACCTTATCAGTTAAACCCAACGAGCGTGGCATTAAACCCACGTGTTTTATTTCATTCTTATAAACTACCTATATAATATATATAATTTATATTAATGTGACTATGATGTCTAAAAAGAGAATCAACGAGCTCAGTGGGTGTTTAGAAAGTTAAGATAGCAGCGCCCCTCGCCTAAACACAATACTCCAACAGCAAACTAAGTCAACAAGCAACTATTATTGTCCGAGTTAGTTAACCAAAAGGAACCTAATTAATAACCAAACAGGTATTGTCATTTTAACCGCTTACATTTCTACTGTATTTTAATTTTGCGCCTTACTATAATAATAATAATAATAATAAATTTAAAAGTAAACGTAAAGCTATAGCCTCAACCAGCAATGCGATCCCACTCGATGTATGCCACGACCCCAAATGGCCTAAGCAGCATCTGCTTACTCACCATATCATAACTGCACAAATAATTCTTCCCGCAAAAAAACTTTGGACATAAGTAATTATTTGACCAATTAGTAATGTACATTATAAATGTTCAATAGTAATGGAATGAGTTGGAATAATTTGAAATAGCTATTTCACTTTTGAAACAACTACTATATTTTTGATATTTTGTTCCTATTGCCTATATTAATAATTAGATAATAGATAAATAGATAATAATAATAAATATATAATTTTATCTAAAGCAATGTATAGGCAAAAGATTGTAATTAAATACTTTTAAAGCTATTCAAAGTATATGATAGATGATTTGATAAATATCAGAGGTAATCCTTTTGCTATTTTTAATTTAAAAATACGTTGAGAGTGGTAGGTCGGTAGAGAACATGCCGTGGTCTGGACAACACTGATCTAGAGCAATGAAGGTGTGTTGAATACTTAGGTACTTAGGATAAATGACTCGATATGCCTAATGTATACAGTGCTACAAATTAAAAATGTCCCTAAAATTTCGAATGGAGCAGAATTACAGAAATAATGTCCCACTTCCCCCAATTAAATCTCTGGGTGAATTGGACTTTTTAAATTATGTGGTATCTAAATTCTTTGTACAGAGTATTAATAATAAAGTCATATTGTACCCAATAAG
The DNA here is from genome assembly GCA_901482245.1 of Timema douglasi. Lineage (NCBI taxonomy): Eukaryota > Metazoa > Arthropoda > Insecta > Phasmatodea > Timematidae > Timema > Timema douglasi. Next base: position 70,855 of record CABEEJ010003465.1, on the reverse strand, counting down.
TGGGTTCAGAATTTATTTTAAAATAAAGTCTTAATCAACACAATATAGTTAATATGATTGAAAACTACATTAACTTAGTCTAAAAAAAACTTTTATTAAATATTATATATATGTAGTTTGAAATTAGATTATTTACATTTATATAAGCAATTGTTAGTGTTGTCACCGACATTTACATGTATTGTTGATGATCAAATTGCTTTAAGTTAATTTGTGTGATCAAGTGATGTTTGGAACTGAGAGTTGAAATTTAAAAGATCAAGGTGTTCAAATTGTGAAATCAGCCCCTCACTATATGTTTAGAATGATTGTAATATGTTTGAGTGGACAAAAAATGTTTGGTCGGGACGATTATGTATTTCAAGATACCTTGGAAGGTAATTTGTAAATTAAATAAAGGGAAGATGGAGTCGAATCAGGTATGATTCCACCTACCTTCCAGGTTTTATTTGTTCATTCTTATCCTTACACTTAGGCCTAATGACTTGCAGTCTAAGAGAGAGAGTGCTTTTTAGGAAGTTTCACTCGCATTTGCCTGAATAAAAAAGGAACAAGGGAAATACAGTCCCAATGAATTTTGTCATCATATTATAGCCCTGACTTTAGGATTATTGGTATTTTACCAATGTGCATTTGTCATAATGATAAAGGTCATGGACACGCTATAATTGCAAAGATATCCAGAGCTATAGCCATAGTCTCTTCACTCCGTCTCTGGTTCCTACACTTTTACATACTTTTTTTTGTCATTTATTTATGTTAGAATTATTGGTAATTTATCCCAATAGATTCAAAGACAAACAAGCTCTAGTTCACAATCACAAATGATTTGCCCAGTCAAAATCAGAATCCGGGACTCTCATTTCAGGATGCAGACGGGATACTTACGAAACTAAGATTTACTACCTTAACTTTATAAATTTATCTGGGTAAACTTGATGTTGATTTCATAATAATAAAATAGTAGTTATACTTTGATATAGAATGCTACACACTACATTTAGCCTCCTTAAAGAATGTAATAGGTTTTCACTGACAAAAAATAAATAGCTCAACACAGCTTATTTGTTAGCACGTATGCTTACTAAGCTAAGGGTCTTGTGTTCGATTCCTGACAGATCTAAAATGCTAGAAAATTGTTGGCAGAAGAGCTGCATGTTGTGTTGGTTCTAGAATTGTGTTAGTTTTTAAGTTGTTTCATGCTTGTATAATCAGTGTTTCAAAAAGTGCTCGTTAAATAACCTGAACCAGCGGTTCCAAAAGTGTGCTCCACAAAACATCTTCAAGTGCTCCGTGAATATATTGGAAACGTGACAAGATATCAAAACAGTGAATCTAGAGGGTGCCAGTTAACCCAGTCTCTCTAAGAACTTCGCCACGCTTTCAAATACGATTATTAACTTCAACACCTTTCCAGAATTTTCTGGGAAGTTTCTTTTGCATATTAAAAACTCATGTTTCTTCGCACCTTCAGTCAATATACAGTCGAGAGTCAAAACAAATTAAGTAACGGTGCAACGTTATTAATTTGAATGTCGGAAAAGCCAACCTGGTATCGGAGCAGTATGAGTGCTTGAATGTTTTGACATCAGATTCTGTGGTAAAAGAGAATTTTGCAACTAAGAAGTCACTATCAGAATTTTGATGTCATCTACGAGACGAATTTGAAGTTTTGTCAGATAGAGAAAAAATAACCCTTCTTCCCTTTGCAATAACTTATGTGGATCAGGATTCTCTGCCTATAGTCGGTTGCAGCTGTCCCAAATTCAACCAAATATAGCCACATTGTGCATATCAAAACACAGCAGTCCCATCCCTCTAATTGGAATTTAAGTTTGTGGTCTATACTTTATCGTTCTTTTTTTTTTTAATGCCAAGTGATTTTTTTTTTGCAGCCATGAAAATGGTTTTAACACTATCTGTGTGGGTAAAATATTGTGGATTTACAATACCTGCTTTGAATTTGTTATCAAATGTGTTGCTTTAGGTCAATTTATTTTTGGTTGTTGTTTTACATTTATGTGGTTAAGTTCCTTATTTTTCTGAAATTAAGGGAGAAAATTACATTTATAATGAAATAAATGCTCAAATGCTTAAACATTAGTTTCCATCGTGAATACTGCTGTAATTCGGTTTAGTATCCATCTATGTAGTCTCTATGTGAAAATATCTTCGCCCTTATACCAAAGACACTTATGTGCAAAATTGTTCTTTTGAGAAAACAAATTTAATCTATTTAGAAATCTAAAAATAATTCGTGCTTTTACTATACGATAAAATATCGACTAACAACTTTAAAAAGTGCAGTTATAAAAATATAACAAAAAATGAATGTGCATGGCTTTAGCATCAAAGCAACTATAGTGCTCTGTGACAAATTTCTCTCCTGAAAAGGGCTCCACGATTCAAAAAGTTTGGGAACGGCTGGCAAAAAAGAAAAGAAACGATAAGACTACTCTAGACAATGGAATATAATGAACACTATAACTTAATCTGTCAGAATTTTTTTCGTGTCTCAAATTTAAATGAACCCTCTGGTTTTCTATTTACAAATGCATTGGTCAGTTACAAGGCTTGAAATGGTGCGAAGGGGTGGCGGGAGCGCTGAAAAGAAGGAAGGATTAGCGTTGTTGATACCCTTGACAGGCTCCAAGTCAACAACCTGTTTATATGTTAGTGAACCGAGGAGGAAATGGAGTTAATATTAAGTACTTGGGTGACATCTAGCAGATTAAAATCAAACTAGACCTCTAGGGAATTCCACCCTAACTATATGAAGTGGAACTAAAATGTATATAAATAGAAATATAAGCCCTATTTTGAGACTTTCTTACATTCTTATATTTAAAACTGATGTATTGGAATTTGTCCTGAAATGATTAAAAGGAAATAAGTAGTGAAATTATAGCTTATATGTATTGTATGCCCTCCATTGTAAATTTATGGTCTCTTTGAAACAATATCAACAATATTATTAGACAATTTATTTTCAATATAGAGCACTTTCAATATTTTGATATTTTATATTTGTGAGCCTTGTAACCTTCGCAGGAGAAAGAATTTTGGTTATAATTTTATCTAGCATGCAAAAAATACTTAAACGCTGTAGAATTAATGAAGGTATGAAAACTGGTGACACTGATTGACGTCTCGAGACACGTGGCCGACACTGACAGGGAGCGAGGCTGGGTACAGGGAAGCACAAAGAGTCATTGATTGATGAATGTGCAGTACAATAATTAAGTGTTTTACTCACAACCCTTATCTATTTGAAAGGGGAATTTGGTTAACATTTTATTTGCCCCCACGTCTAACTACCCTTCCGAGTTGTATATATTTTACTATGAAATAAGGCCTTACGAGGGGGTATAATTTAGGGGGAATGTACCCACCAAGGCATAAAAAGTGAGTGTAAAATATTAAGGAAAAATGACACTTGAGTACACCCAGCCAGGATTTGAATCTCGATCTCCCCGCCACTGGCAAACCAAACTCAAGGTATTAGCCAGGGACGTGGGGGTTGAGGGGGGTCAACCCCCATGAAAGTTGGCAGAAAAATCTGCCTTATTCAAGGTTTAAACAAAACAATAAAATAGGAGTATATGTAACCACCATTATAATGTTTATGTACATTAAGCAAGCTGGGGGTAGAATAAGTAAAGGGGGGTTGTCAAACTATCCACCCCAAACTGGTTACAGTTTGTGGAAATATAATAATAATAATAATAATATTTAGCACCGCGTCTTACTACCCGTTCGGGTTATACGCTTTAAGTACTAATTACTCTAATGGATTAGGAATTGGGAAGGTTGAATTAAAGGAAGTGAACCCGCATTTGCGTGGAGGGAGAGTGGAAAACCATTTAGGAAAAACCACCCCCAGTTCACCCGACCGAGATTCGAACCTCAATCTCCCCGTCCTCAGCAGCCGAGCTCAACACGACAAGCGCGTTAGCCAACTACGCCACCGAGACGGGTGTGGAAATATAAACAGTGTCAGTTTGAGAACAGCTTGTCTGGATATAAGTATGTGCTATAAATACTTTGACGAGTGAATGAGTTTAGTGTGTTGTGTAGACTAGTGTTAATAAGTTAGTTATTGTGTTGGTTAAACTCGTTTATTTATCTTGGATGCTACATTTTGTTTTATAAGTTAACACTATTAATTCCAGTAAACAGAGCAAAACCATCTTGTCTACTCTCGTTTTTAGTAGAAAGAGCCTTTTAGAAAATACATATTTTTATGCGGTAAAACTTGTTAACATTTGACTGTTTTGTTGTTATTAATAATAGGCTATCAAATGTGAATGTTGCAGATCACATGACTTGACGTATGAATACCTTCATGTAAACTGTTTTAGGTTTTAGTTTTGTTGCGACTATAAGCAGGGTCGTCGGAATAGCTGGCACAAACAGTAGACCCAACCCTAATAGACAAGTCCTCAACACATTTGGTCAAGCTAGAAATGTATTTATTTGAATATTGTACAGTTTTGGACTATGTGGGCACGGGTGACTCAATCTTTTATCCAAGCACAAATTATTAAATCTTTAACTTTATTATAGAAAGAAGAAATCATCCCTATAATTATTGGTCTAGGGCGGCTGGACCTTATTTTTGTAGCAAAGGTGGGGAGATGAGTAACCAAAAAGAGGCTTTGAGGGACTTGTCCCCCTTCCCGCAAGGAATTCCAGGGGATTTCCCCCAGCAAATGTTTGTCAATTTGATGCGCTATAGGAGAGGTCTTCGCCTGGAATATTATTTAATTCAATGTCTTTAGAAGTTTTTTTAGATGAAAAACTATTTTAATGAGGCAATGCCCACTCATTCTATTATTTAAAAAGTGCTCAATAAAAATTGTTGAACACTTAAAGTATTTAAGCCCTGCCATTAATTAAAATTAAGATAAACTCCAGATAGCTCGAAGAACCATCTAATATCAAAATATGTTCTTTGCAGTTGGGAGGCTGTGCAAACCTCCCCATGAAAAGTTGTCTTGGTTACAGCCTTCATCAGACTAGATTAAGTTTAACATTTAGTTTGCGTGACCCTTATACTGGATTGGTTCCCGTTGTTCCTTGTACAAGGTCAGAAAAGCTTAGGTGAATGTCGGTCACTTCGTCATTTACCGTATTGGTCCTAAAATAGGCTGCACCCTAAATTTTCAATCACTTTCAGAGAAAAAACCATATGTTCACTTAAATATGATCAGTGTGTATTAAATCAAATGAAAATAAAAATTATTTACCAGTAGGTGCCTACACTTAAAATGATGTCACCTGGAAATAAAAATGTAAGTTATTCATAATAAAAATGAGACACTTTGAGAGGAAAGAAAAATTATTCATCACTGCTCTCATCAGTCACTTTATTCACTCTCATAGGTCTCTTCTGCGTGGTCCTTCCACAAAATATCCTCTTCTGTGCCATCCATCTTATTGGATAGGCAGCACTTCTTAAATCCATGAACAATGGATTCGGAAGATATCCTTCCCCAAGCAGTTAATATCCACTTGCAAAGCAGGTTCAACAAAGGCTTCTTAATTTTGCCACTGGGGGTTAGGGATGATCTCCTGACAAAAGCCAGTCTGAATACTCCCTTTGGAGGCTGTCCTTGAAGGGTTTATTCACAACCACATCAAGGACTTGTAGTTGTGAAGTCATACTTCCTGGAATAACATCTGAATTTGTTGCCTTTACTTTATTTTTCACATCTGGAGTAAGATGCCCTTTTAATGCATCAAGCACTAGCCTTTCCGTTTTTTTTAGAAGAGCTCCAGGCCTTTTATTCCACATGACTGCTAGCCAATCACACATTCATTATGCTGTCATCCACCCCTTCTCTTGACACCTGACAATGATTCCATTGGGCAGGGTTTCTTTCGGGAGGCTTTTTTTTCTTAAAATTATGTATGGGGTAGCTTCCTACCATAAGCAGTTGCAGCTAACATAGCTGTAGTGCGCAATTTTTCATTGCCAGTGGTCTTCACAACAAAGGATTTGGATCCCTTTACATCCACACAAGTATTACTTGGCATGTCGAGATACACGGGTGTTAAATCGGCGTTTTCAATCTAACTTAGAACAGGGTGTCTACCATCCGGGAAAATGGGAACTAGCCGGGAATTTGAAGTGATCGGGAAAAAACGGGAATTTGGTAAATCACAATAAAAATCCGGGAAAATGATATTTTACTCAAAATATGAAATACAATAATCATTAAATCAGTAAATTATGTCATTTTTTTGTTTGTAACTGTGTAATATATTTTTAATTCCTAGTAAACAATTTNGGGGGGGAGTTAGAAGGATGTTACATACATTTTAGTGGGGAATTTTAGGAAATGATCAGGGGAAATCAGGGAAAAAGTCGGGGATTTCTTTGGTCAAGTTGAGTAGACCCCATGTTAGAAGATAGTCATTGTCTACGAAGACCAATTACATACCATTGATATTTCACCAACTTCTCTGTGTAGTCAGTGGGCAACTTTTGTGCTGAAGAAGTTCTTCGTCTTAGTGACTGATCCCTTCTGCGCATGAATCTTCGGCACCACCCAAGGCTTGCCATGAATTCCCTTTGTAGCTCTTGCAGTTTCTTGTGCCTTCAATCTGATACATCATGATTTATTGAATAGCCATCATGTCTCTTTTCCTTTACACAAGAAAGAACACGCACATCAATTTCGGGAATACGGCCGTTCTTGGGTCCTCGAAAGGTTTTTCGCGTTGAGAACGCGTTAAGTTTTTTTTTCTTCTAAAATTCAGCGACAAATGTTCTTATCAATCCTGTATTTTTTTACTGCTTCCTTATTACTCATAGTTTATCACCGGTAATTTAAAGTTGGCATCCCTGGCAAAAACACGCTTTTTTCTTGACATGATCTGCCATCTTATACTTCCAAATTTAATACACACACTAAATTGTTTTAGCAATAGAATAAATGTTGAAACAAAATCTAACTCAAAATATTTAAGCTCCCTTTACCAATAGGATATATTGCCGATAGAATGCGCAGAAGAAACTAATTTTATTTTGGCAGCCATTATGGCTCAAATATTGTACAAACAAATAAGATAGTCACTCTTAATCTATTTTAAAATAACTTTGCCAACTGTCATGGTTGATACATTTTAAAATAATTTTGCCAAATATCAAGCTTCATATGTTTTTAAGAAGCAGTGGCTATTAACTTCAATATGTATCGCTTTAACAACATGTGTATCCTATAGGTACAAAATTGAATGTGAATTATCTAAGAGTGTGATTATAGGTCGCATTAGAGTTTGATGAGGTATGTTTCTTGGAGAAAACTGCGGCTTATTTTTGGGCCAATATGGTATTCATGTTATAGTCAAAGTCACTATACAATATGACCCTGATGATGACCTTCCTGAAAGCCTAATGGCAGTGTGGGTCGAGAGGTTTGAGTTGAGAAATAGCCTGCAGCAAGGAAGTGCCCTTTCACCATCACTGTTCATTGTAGTGATGGACGAAATAATGAAGGCAGTGGTAGATATAATGGGAGGGAGGGAAAATATCAAGGCAGTGGTAGACATAATGGGAGAGAGGGAAAATATGAAGGCAGTGGTAGACATAATGGGAGGGAGGGAAAATATCAAGGCAGTGGTAGATATAATGGGAGGGAGGGAAAATATGAAGGCAGTGGTAGACATAATGGGAGGGAGGGAAAATATGAAGACAATAGTGTATAAGGACAACCTGATGGTATGGACCAATGAGGAGAAAGAAGGTCTGGAGTAGTTGGATGTGTGGGATGAAGTGGTATAGAATAAGGTTTAATGTAAGGAAGAAGTGACATCAAAAGTAAAGAAAACTTTGCATAACTTTTTCCATCCTCAACTATTATAGACAATCTGACATCTTAGATCAGCCTTAGCTACTGAGCAAAGGGTCCCGGACTCAATCCCCAGTATGGCCCAAAATTTATCATTGATGAAATATGGGTTTACCATTTCACAATAATAAATTAACGTCCAGGGATTGTATGTTGTGCTTGTCCTAGTCTTAAGTTAGATTAAAAGGCATATTAAGCTACAAGAGGCCTAGCCACCTGGTAGCGAAAAATATATGGCTCAAATAAAAAAAAACGGCAGGCTGGAAACAGTAGGGGTTGTAAAAAAAGTAAAAACTATTATAGACCAAGTTGGGCTAGCATTATTTTTTACATTACAACTTAAGAAACAAAACTAATCATCTCAAATACCTAACTTGTTAAACAAATATTATTCACTCAATGATTTAATATTTTTGAGGCATAAGTATCTTATGCTTAGTAATTTATTAAACTAAAATAAAATCTTGGTGTGCTTGTAAAACTGTTAATTTGAATCTCTATAGAAGTTCAAGAAAATTCCAGCATTATAAAACATAACATATTTTACTTGAGTAAATCTAATTTTAAATAAATGAAATATTTCAATGTCATCCATGAATGGTAAAAATATTCCATCTCATTTCATGGATGACTTGAAAATAGATCATGAACTGTAAGTTGTAAATAAAGGAAATTAAAATTGTTTAAAATAAAGTATTCAAAGACTTTGTCTATGGAGTATATGATACCATTTCAGTTTATTATATTAAGTATTTCCAATTAATTTATAACTCGAATTGGGTAAAAGACTAACTATGTCAAATTGTCCGATGATATGTAGGATGGGATGAGCATAATATTTTATATTTATCAAATATAAATAAAAAACAGGTACAAAAATAAACAATTTACAGGTCTCACAAAATTGAAAAAAATATCCAATTTGGTGCATATTATTTAAATTATTTAATGTACAAAACTCACATAAGATATTTTATTTAAATTTATAACATAATTGTTTTTAAATATTAATGATACAATATATACACTTATTCAAAAGGGTGTCCAGCCAACTATATTTTAAAATTATTTGACTTTTACAACTTTTTCAATCACTAAATATATATAAAAAGTATATTACATACAATGTTTTACTAAGATCGCAACTTGAATATTTTTAGACACGTCCACATTCTGAAATGATGCCATTCTATGAAGAGGTTAAGGATTTCATCCTAAAGCAATGGGGCTATTTGGTGCAATCTAGGTTAGATTTCAGTGAGATTATATTGAGCTATAAAAGATCACCTTACACCAGTACAGTTTAAACTGCTGTGAGACACATTCTTCTTTAGTTTTCTCTTTATAGAAAGTAATAAAATTTTCGCACATGTGCATAGCCATGCCTCAACTTTTCTAAAGAAGTGTAGTACAGAGAGGAGAGTAAGGGGGTGGCATAGTCATTACGAACATCCCATGCTGACTTTTGAGAACTGAATATTAACTGGAAGAAAAATGTGATTTTAATTATTGTAAATGAAAGTTGTCTTTTTTTTTTCATCCCCCCCTCCCCCTTGTTTTCCTGGTCGCTGGACACCCTGTGTAGTCCAAGCCAAATATTTATAAAATAAAAATAATATAATTTCTGGCTTACAACAGTAAAATATAAATTAAGGGTGCATGGGTAAAGTCCAATTTTAACTCGAATTGGGCTATTGCTGCCATCTTTTATACATTCATGAACATGAGATTATGGTTAAAAGGTCTCATTTTGTTTATATTATTTAAAAAATATATATTTGTTGGAGTCTATGTGGGGTTGGAGACATAAAAAAAATCCCAGTTTTTTCCATATTTGACAAAGTCAGGGAAATATCTTATTTTAGTTTATCAACTTGAGTTCGAACTTCCGCCTAAATACAAGTAATATTAACAAGTATTTATAGAATAAAAGATGGAGCATTGGCAGTGAAATCAAATTTTCTTCCCTGATATTTGGTTGAGTGGCTTTATTCGTGGTTAAACCCCATGTGTTAGAATTGTACACAAAGGTGATATTGAGCGAATATTACAATTCCTAGTGCTAGCAGGTGTTTAGTTTTAACTGACGCTGTTTTAGGTTAATATGAATGAAATAAAGTGCATTAAGCATGTTGTAATATGCTGGGATGCTGCAGATACTTCCTGTGAACTGGAAATATTGCAATATTTGCACTTCATTCTCTACTGTTCTAACATATTTATGACATGTTTTAGGTTAAATAAGTTTAGAAAATATACATATAATAGTCTACCAAATTAAATTAGTTGGTTCCACTTTGATATATTTTCCCAGGATTTTGATCTATATTTTATAATTAATTTTAACTATTTAACTTAGTATTGTAGTTACTATTGGCTCAATTTTTAAAGAAAAATAAACAAATGTACAAAGTAATATAAACAGTATTTAAATAAATGTGAAAGCCTAGGGCTACTCGATGTGAGGCAGTTTAGTGCTGCATAACTAAAAGTGTAGAGTGGACAATGCAAAATTCATTAAGTTGATCACTTTTTATGAATGAACGTGAGCATAGACAAACCTTGTTTCAGCCAATGAGAATGTAAGGAAAGGCTCTAGCCAATTAAAACGAAAGGATACATAGCAGCCGGAAAATATCTTCTGTTAATGTTTGAAATGCCTTTTGGTAGCCATTATTGTTCTTCATTAACAAATTCTCTTTGTTTTATCGTCAATAACAATTGAAAATAAAGGGGAAATATTACATTTCTGATTCTGTTACAAAAAGTAGGTCTACCATAATATTCATGATAGTAAGACAATCAGAACCAAAGAAACAAAATGTATTTAATCCATGGATGTATTTAATTGTATTATCCATCTTAACGCCTCATTACATCTTTGGCACAATCTGTCATAAACAGCAGTACACATAAATCATGTATAAAAATTGTTCTTTTGCATTTATTGATTATTTGAATATATTCACCAAAAGGTTTGTCGTATAAACAAACCCCAAAAAATTGAACATCAGTAAGATATGATATAAGATTAAATGTAGTTGTCCCTCCTTATCACCAATTACCATGGATTGTGGTAAAATATTAAGGTGAAAAGGAAGTAACCAAATACTTAACTTTTTTTTTATCTCAAATAGAAGTGAACCTCCCTTGGACAAATGCACTAAGAAAAATACTTAAGTTTGTCATTCAACAATCTACAATATTTACACAAACATAAATTGTTTAGTTTTTAAATTAAGTGGAAATTAATTTAACTAACAGATCAAATGACTAGTAGTTTAGTAAACACAATTCAAAATGAGATATGTAACATTTTTAATATCTCAAATGAGTGCAATGAAAAAATAAATTGCCTAGTCATAACTTAACCTAACACAAGTAGTATTAAAAATGTGATTTTATTTTAACAGTCAGGATAAAAATAAAGCCTTTTTGACAGTAGTTGTTCAAATATTAAATATGTTCATCCAAAGGTATTCAAATACAAAAATGACATACTATATAAAATAACTATTGGTTCAACACCAAAACTTGATTTAAAAATAAAATGACATTTAATTACTAAGTTGTAAGAGTTAAAAAAAAAGGAGCTTGAAAACACTAAAAAAATATTAAAGAAATGAGAGGTATATTAACTGTTTATGAAGTACTACAAAATTACTAAATATACACAAAATTTGTTAAAAATTATAAGTTACATTCTACTTAGTAACACACTCCATAATTGCTTTGGATTGATAAAATACATAAGTAATGAAAATTAGATTTTAATCCATTCCGTGGAAATCATGAAAACATGTTTATAAAAACTATTATTACATGTGGTGAAAATAACACAGTCATGAATGTCGTTGAGTTTTCGTTGGAGGTTTTTTCTCTTTGATCAGTCAATGGAAGGAACTTTCTCGAGCCATTTAATGAGAAGACAATCTGAAAACAAATTAATTTTTTACAAGTATTTTTCAATTAAACTTTACAAACCAATAAAAGTGATTTACTCACACACTAACTAATTTAAGGATGCAGTATGAGGAGATAAAGACGAAATACACCTACATTTTTAATTCAAAACTAAGCCTAAATCATAATTAGGATTTTTTATGTAATTTTTTTATGACTGCAAAAAATTATATTGAACATATTATATCACTTTAATTTAAAAATATTATACTGTACCAGTACATATTTAAATCACTTTTATTTAGCAACGTTTTATTTAAAAATATTTTGAAATTTTTCATTGTAAGCTGAAAAATCAAGATAGGCCTTTTATCACAACATGCAAGTCCATTAATTCTGAATTTTTTCATGTTAACTATAGTTTGTAGCCCGTTTTTGTGGTGAAAAGGTCTAAGATGTCAACTCTTGTAATAGAGTGGACTACCGATGATGGGGAAGATCAAGGTTCAAGGGGTTTACCTACCCCACCACATGCAAATGTGATTACACTTACTCTAAATTCAACCTTTCTAAACCCTAATACAGCAACATAATTAGTTCATATATGTTATACATACAAGCTGAATGTAACAAAAAATAAATAAATAATTGTAAAATAGATTAAAGCACAGAACGGCGATGATTGAATATAGCAAGTGTAAATTAGGTAGCCAATATTTTCACTGGTAAAGGAGTGTCAGGTATTTATTTTGAAGCTTTTGAATAGAATCATTATACCGACACACAACCTACAAACATGGCTCTAGAACAGACATAACAGCCTTTCCCCTGACAGTCAATAAATGACTGTGAAAGGGTAATCCTCAATTTCACCAACAATATATTATAAGGTTATGGAACCTAGGACCCTTAATTGAGTAGACAGTCACGCTAATGAGATGTGGAATGGTAAAATAATGAAACAGTTTGCAGAAATCACTACAAACATAAGTTATACCTTCCTGACAACTAGTATTGCAACCTGACAATTCTTTAGAATGTGACATATTTGAAGATTTTGTCAAATATTCAATACAAGAATACTTTCAAATTTTGAATTGAGATTTGTTTAGAAATCTAAAATTGCTTATCATTGGTTCAGTCCTAACATAATTAAAGAACAAACTAAACCAGATCCCAGACCATTAATTTAACATTTAAATGGATGTAAGAATGTTATAACAAAAAATGTTAACATTTAATTACTATTTCCATCCCATTTCTTTTTCCAAAATAGAATTTATAAAAGAATATCTTTTACTTGTAGCTTAGTGTACGTCCATATGTGTACCAACCTAACAGATACAGTCTCATGGGGTGCTGTGTGCTGGGGAGCGAGGTTGATGGAACTTGAGCAGTTCTGCCACTGTGATGGCCACTTGCACCAAGCCTCTCCCTTCCAAGACATCTGCGGCGCAGCAAACCATGCCCTTAACCCAACAATTGAACACAACTATTAGTAGCACTGTTTGGTGCACTCGCCACAAAAAACAACTTGATTTATATATACACACTGTTTTCCTGACTAGTTACCCACTTCAGTGGCTCAGTGGTCTCGTGTTAACTGGCCTGCTTATGAGGAGGTGATCAGGTTTTGAACCTTACTCAGGTCTACTAAGGGTGATTTTTGCAAAATAGTTTCCTACTCTCTTTCAATAAAAATGTGGAGAAATTACCTCTAAAATGTTTCCTTTCTATTCCTTACTTCATTAGATTAGAGTACTTATCATATATGCATTGCGCATAATCTGAACAGGTAGTAAGAAATAGAGATGATGATGACGATGATAATAATAAATACACAATGGTATATTGGAACTTGTCTAGGTAAGCTTGCCCTGTACATGGTTAACTGAATTCACATAATAAAAAGTAAAGAATTAAAATTCATAAAAACAGTAAATAAAATAAACAAATTGCATTCAAGCCAGAGTGTGAAATTGTGACAAAACTTTCTTATGTAAAACACATTCGGAAGCACGGGGAAACAACTCCATTCAGCATATTAATCTCTAATGCTGTCACATTTTAAAATCCAGCCCATTTGATTTTTTTTCACTAGTGAAATTCATCTTTGACAACATTCTCTTATGAGTGTGACAGTTTGACAACATACAAAACATAATTTATAGTTGGTGTATTTATCATGTAAAATAAATTTGCTTTCATCAATCGCTCAAGTGATTTTGTTTAAAATTAAATATAGCAAAAGGTGAAAGTGTGAAGATTGTTATCTTAATAATTTTATTCTATAACAGAATAAGTACATGGCCAATTATATAACACTTATTTGGTGTACAGTAACGTCATAAATAAGAAGCAAACAATAAATAAAATATTACATCATCAACAAGGCAAGAACATGCTGATATTACTACAAAAGTTGCGAGTTTTCAGCAAAATAAAAAATTCTAAGCCCCTTCCCTCACAAATAATGTTTAAAAAATACAAATTACCAAGAAATATTTATTAGGAAAATGCAGTGGGGAGGCATACTATATCCATTGTTACCAACTTTACAAGCGTGACTGAACTACCGCAAACAATAATAATTTCCTCCCCTGCTGTACATCACATTACAGCCACTTACTCTCCTGCTGTACATCACATTACAACCACTTCCTCCCCTGCTGTACATGACATGTACATCACATTACAGCCACTTCCTCTCCTGCTGTACATCACAATACAGCCACTTCCTCCCCTGCTGTACATCACAATACAGCCACTTCCTCCCCTGCTGTACATCACAATACAGCCACTTCCTCCCCTGCTGTACATCACAATACAGCCACTTCCTCCCCTGCTGTACATCACAATACAGCCACTTCCTCCCCTGCTGTACATCACAATACAGCCACTTCCTCCCCTGCTGTACATCACAATACAGCCACTTCCTCCCCTGCTGTACATCACAATACAGCCACTTCCTCCCCTGCTGTACATCACAATACAGCCACTTCCTCCCCTGCTGTACATCACAATACAGCCACTTCCTCCCCTGCTGTACATCACAATACAGCCACTTCCTCCCCTGCTGTACATCACAATACAGCCACTTCCTCCCCTGCTGTACATCACAATACAGCCACTTCCTCCCCTGCTGTACATCACAATACAGCCACTTCCTCCCCTGCTGTACATCACAATACAGCCACTTCCTCCCCTGCTGTACATCACAATACAACCACTTCCTCCCCTGCTGTACATCACAATATAAACATTTCCTCCCCTGCTGTACATCACAATACAACCACTTCCTCCCCTGCTGTACATCACAATACAGCCACTTCCTCTCCTGCTGTACATCACAATACAACCACTTCCTCCCCTGCTGTACATCACATTACAGCCACTTCCTCCCGTATTGTACATCACAATACAACCACTTCCTCCCCTGCTGTACATCACAATATAAACATTTCCTCCCCTGCTGTACATCACAATACAACCACTTCCTCCCCTGCTGTACATCACAATACAGTCACTTCCTCTCCTGCTGTACATCACATTACAGCCACTTCCTCCCCTGCTGTACATCACAATACAACCACTTTATCCCCTGCTGTACAACACAATACAGCCCTTTCCGCCCTTGCTGTACACCACAATACAGCCACTTCCTCCCCTGCTGTACACCACAATACAGCCACTTCTCTTGTTTTCTAACTAGTTGGCGCTCAACTTACAAACATCGAGCACATGATTTGGGCTCCATTTCTAATTAGTCGTTTTTCCTGTCTTAATTTCTCTCTTGGTTCTTTGCGGTGGTTAACGGCACTCAGGGGGGTGCAGTGGAGCATCAAAATGAACTCGTCGAGGGTGGTAACTACTGATGAGGGTGGGGAAACTTAGGCAAATAACAAGATTTTAGATTGTAGAGTTTGAGTTAGATGTATTTATATTTAGTAGACAACATTACAGATGTTATGGCACTTTCATGACTAGCAATTTATATTTTAATACTATAAAAAAAAGGTTACTCTAGACTTTACTACATTATCTTGAGTCTAATTTTCCTCTACAATGAACTAGCCACATGTATTAATTTCCCATGATGGACCCTCTTTTCTCCCTGCTATCTCAGTCACCCCAAATAGCTTATGATGATAGTGAGCAAATCTGTGTAGCGCAACCTATTCACCTGCATGCTATTTGTTACGTGTGTACGTCTAAAGGGGCGTTTAGACTATGCCTCTTTTCATTAAACTTGTTGCACGCAACTAGGTGCACAAGAGAGGCATGTTGAGGTGTGCATGCCTCCAAAGTAGTTGTGCGCCCAGCCGCAAGTGCTCCCCATAACATTTGGGGAACGTGTTGAGACACTCTTGCCTCACAGTCCCTTGAGAAGGTTTGAAGGTGGTGTCGTTGATTTTTATACTTGTGTGTTTGTATTAAGTTGTTTTTTTCAGTGAAATAGAGGAATAAAAGATGAGTTTACTTGTGTCTTCATCACTTATATTTAACAAAGTTTATATAAATACTTACAAAACAAAATTAAGAAGTTATTTTTTTCTGACAAATATTTTTAGCAGCTGTAATATAAATAGATCATGTTTCTACTAAATAATGATCACATTTAAACTTTATTTCAATAAATACATCTCTTTCTAAGTGAAACACTTATTACATCTTTATATAAATTTGTTCTGGTTAGAAATTTCAAGTTCACAAAAGAAATAACAATGTATAAAAGACAATTAAAACAACTAATTCTATTAAATTTACTACCAACTTCTGGAAATCATATCAAATAATTTTTCATCTATAAGCTTTGTACTGTAGAAACAATAACCCTGGAGTTGAGTAGAAAATTGATGAGGGACCAAAAAACTACTCAATAAAGATACAGATATTCTGATTGGTTATCAAAAGGAAGTGGAAAAACAAATTTTCACAGGTATGAATATTTATTAAAAAATATTTTTGCTCAATGAACTTTTTTCCATACATATCACAAGTATAATATAATTGTAGAAAAATAAAAACAAATTTAGAGGAAGATGTGTTGGTTTATATGTTTTTAATTTTATTTGTGATTCATTTTTCTTTTATTTGAAATATGTTAAGATATTTAAACCTCAACACCACAAAAAAAGGAAAATAGACTACCGGTATGTCATTGTATGATATGATGGCAAGCTCAAATACTAACCTAATGCATCAAATTAATAAGACACAATGTGTCCGGTTACAGGCAATAATACTTGTCACAATAGCACCAATCAGGATTAAAGGTGGATACATCTACACGCTATTAGTGGCTCATCGCACCTCCGAGAAAACTCTTAAGATACAGGCGGAAATAATGCAAGAGATTGACTCCCGAGACAAGACTATAAATACCACACACAGGCATCTGTTGAGGATTCTTTATACTCCCCAAGTAAACAAAACAACAGTTTACATTAGTGAGAGCCAACATTACTAGATGGAAGGGGTGGATACAAGTCACAAAACTCTTTAACAGAATTAAAGATTAAATCTGGGGCTACCCGTGTTGGTGATCGAATGATCTAAGACCTCACTCACACAATAGACTCGACTGCTGATAATGGAGAGAGAGAGGTTTCAATATCGGTGGGTTGATTTTCCCATTCTCTCTCTTGGCTCATGTGACTGAATTACCTTTAAACTTTCTTCCTCATCCCAACTTCTTGATTAAGTTAATTTGTCATTAATCTTAGTATTCAAGTAATAGTTAAAATATAATAAATATTGACGCAGTGTGGTTACAAACAGTTGACTATCAAAATACGGCTTGCAAGTGTATATAACAATCTAGCCTTGTGTTCCATTTTACCCTTCTCAGGAAGACATCTTGTCACAAGGAACAAAGATTCAGGTTAGTGTGATGTTATGAAAGACAACTTTCGTAACTTAACACATTCTGGTTTACAATTTAATAACAATATTGTATCTTCTTGATACTAATTTAATAGTATTGTGAGAAAAATATGTAGAATTTAATAGTAAAAAGTGATGATTGCAATGATCTACCAAATACATTCCTTCTGGTTTGATGACGACAAAAAACAATTGTGTATCTAAACATATGCTGACACATTCAATTATTAAATACAGATTACAAATTACCCTTGGCCACAAGGATTGAACATGGCTTAGTGAACAAAAGCTCTTATCACTGAGCTATTCAGGTCCAAGCTAAGGGAATCACTTAATTCTTGAATGTGAGAGCTTGTCGACTACTATAGGGAAATTGTGCATTAGAACATTATTTTGGGGGGAAAAAAAACACTCAACAAAACTGATTCTAATATAAAAAATAATGGATTTTTTACTATCTTATAGTTTTCTCTAAAATCTGTTTTAAATGATGAAATTAAATGTGAGCTATGGGTTAAGAGCAGCCCCAAAACTCACTTTGGTGTCTAGCTATTTTTCCTAGATGGTTTCCCGCTCTTCTACCACGCAAATGTGTATACATTTCCTCTACATGTATACCTTCCTCATCCCATTCCATTAGCAAATTAATGTATGTGTACAACCCGAATGAGTACCTATACTCAACGAATGTTTATATATAACATATGTACAGCAGAAAGTAAGTGGTTGTGTGTTCAGACAAAAACAAGGCACTTATAGATAAGCCGGAAAGCTGAAATTTCATATAACCAGAAAAATATAAAATAGGAAATTTCAAAATAGGCTTCTAGGAAATGGAGAGGGAGATATAATTATATATAAAAAAATTAAAGCTGAGGTATAAATTAAAATTTGGCAGATATGTAGAGAGACAACTCCAGATAACCAACAAAATCTTGAAATATTTAATTTCTAAGAGTGATTTGGAAAAAAGTTTGTGTCTAATAGAAAAAAATATTTATAGGTGTGGTAGAAAATTGAAATTTAGTAGGCTTATACATTTCCTCTACATGTATACCTTCCTCATCCCATTCCATTAGCAAATTAATGTATGTGTACAACCCGAATGAGTACCTATACTCAACGAATGTTTATATATAACATATGTACAGCAGAAAGTAAGTGGTTGTGTGTTCAGACAAAAACAAGGCACTTATAGATAAGCCGGAAAGCTGAAATTTCATATAACCAGAAAAATATAAAATAGGAAATTTCAAAATAGGCTTCTAGGAAATGGAGAGGGAGATATAATTATATATAAAAAAATTAAAGCTGAGGTATAAATTAAAATTTGGCAGATATGTAGAGAGACAACTCCAGATAACCAACAAAATCTTGAAATATTTAATTTCTAAGAGTGATTTGGAAAAAAGTTTGTGTCTAATAGAAAAAAATATTTATAGGTGTGGTAGAAAATTGAAATTTAGTAGGCTAAAGGGGACCACTCAAATAATTATATAAATCCTTAAAACTTTCAATTTTTAAGTGGGGCCCAAGAAAATGAGGAGGGGAGTATAAACAGAAACAAAACTTTTGGGTGTCGCAGAAAATTTAAATTATGATGTCAAGTAGAAGGATAATTCGAGAAAACCAAATTAGTCTTAAAAATAGACATTTATAAATGGTAGTTAGAAAAATGAGTGTATGGGCAAGAGGTTTAAAATTGCCAAGGATAATAGAATAAACTACTTCCCAGTGTATTATAAAATCCAGAAGAAAATTAAAGGGACAATGCTAATCATACATAAAGAGACAAAACATTTTAAATCTTAAATAGAACCTCTGGAAATAAGGGAAGGGAGGTTAAATAAAAAAAACTTTTAGGTGTAACAGAAGATTTAAATTTGGCAAGCTGGTCTTCTAAATATTTCCAATTAAATCTTAAAATTTTAAATTTATAATATTGAGTTGAAGAACTGGCAGGGTGATGAGTCTCAAAATTTCCTAAATTAATACATTAACCTACTTCTCGTTGTGATATATTAACAGAAATTCTTTAAAAAGATATAAAAAACCACTCCAAAAAACACAAAAGTCTGAAAATGTTTAAATATTATAGTGGGATTCTGGGGAGTGGAGAAGCTATAGTTAGAAAATACTTTTGAAATGAAGTACAACATTATAATTTGGCGAACAGGTATAGAAAGACTCCAGATAACCAAACTAATCTTCAAATATAAATTTTTTCAAAGTAATTTATAAAAAGAGTTTGGAAGGAAGGGGCGGGGGGGAAGGGGGAAGGGGAGGAGAGCGACGGGGTTTAAAATTTTTACAACTACTTATCAATGTAATAGATAACTGAAATTTGGTAGGAAAGTAAAGAAAGCCTACCACTCCAAATCAACTAAGAAATATGACAATTTTAATATGGATCTCTGCGAAATATAAGGAAAGGGTAAGGTTTATATATAAAAAAAAGTTTAAGAATAGTAGAAAATTAAAATTTGGTAGGCAGGTGGAAGTACAGCTCCAGATAACCAAAAAAGTGTAAACATTTAAAATTTCTAAGTGGTAATTGGACAAAAAAAAGAGAGGGTTGGAAGGGACTTAAAATTTCCAAAATTAATAGAAACAGTTTATTTTCAGTGCGTTAGAAAACTTAAATTCGGTAGCAAGGCCACTTAAAATAACAAAAAGAATCTCAAAATTTTGAATGGAACCCCAAGATAAGGGAAAAGGGGTGGGTGCGAAGGATATATACAATCATTCTTTGTAGAATGTTTAAATTTGGCAAGCACGTATGTAGAAAGACTCGTACAGATAAAATAGAAATAGAACACATTGGAATAATGATTAAAGAGAAGGAGGGAGAGAGCGAGGTAGGGCGAAGATTTACAAAACTAATATAGAAATTACATATGTCTCTGTGGAAGAGAAGTGAAATCCAGCAAGTGGGTTTAGAGATTATTTCAAATAAACATAAAGGTCTGAAGATTTTATATTCCAAAATTCTTAAATATAAAAATTAAGGACTAGAAAATGGGAAGGGGCTCCCCTCGAAATTTACAAAAACCAAAAGAAAGCTCATCCTCTATTACCTTAACAATATAATTTCAACTAATCTTAATCATCAACTGTGCTGTATCGTACTAATTTCAGTCAACTTAAGTTCAAATTCTGGCAGCGTGCGCTAGGGGAGGTGTCACTAGGGTACGATTTTCTCTTTCTTCTTCAGGTAAATGCTGATGCACTCCCTGTGATTTTAACTCATAGCATTTTAAACAACCTAACATTTTAAATCAACCTATTTTATCTTTGATTAATCTAAACTAACAAATACAGGTACAGGAAAGGTGAATAGCAACATATGTTGTATAACATATATTTCTTATAGAGTTATTTCAATTAACTCAGTAAGGGCTTAAGTAAACTTATTTATTTTAAATAGTTACAAAATTAAAATACTGTTAATTGTTTAATGTGCTACTCTGACATATTTTACTCTGGATGATAAAAAAAAAAAGTGAAAAATAAAACGCTAACGAAAATGTTTGCAAGGGTGTCATGAGATTCTAATCCCCTTCACAAGGGTACCACAAATCTATAAAGGTTGAGGATCCCTGATTATGAGGAAATAAGCAAATTCATATTTTGAACCTCGTCTTACTACTCGTTTGAGCTATACACATTTAAATGCACTATTGTGGTAGGAATGAGGAAGCGAGAATCAAGTAGAAATTCACAATAATTTGCATAGAGGGAGAGTGGAAAACCATTTAGTAAAGTGACGCACAAAACAGTCAGCTGGGGTTTGAGCCTAAGCCTTCCCGTCACCATGAAATCAAACCAAGCAAGCTTGACGTTTATTTCGCGTACTCATCAATACTGGAAACAAGTATGTTATTCTTTAGATGATTTTCATAGTCAGTTTTCACTATTGTTTATTTATATGCCACAAACACTTGTAATACATTAGTTGCTATATTTTCATGTATGAATTCATTTGGTGAGTCAAGTCAAATACTGCTTATTAAAAATAAACTATATTATTAATATTTATGTCAACAGCGGTTAAAACAATAAGTGAAAAAACAATGTGCCTCCCATCTGTTTGTTTAGTTTCTTCAAAGCTTGTGGCTCTGACCTGCAGGGTCAAGGGTGAATGTAAAGTGTGCTATCCTTTCCTGAACATTCATTTCTCTTTCTTTCTCCACACCACTATGCAACAGGCATTTTCTGCCTCACAGGAGATAGTAATTTTTTGCTTATCATGCGTCAGTTTTTGAGCAGAAGAGTAACATAGGTCCTAGCCCTGGAAAGACTTACTCCAAAGTGGGTTCTTGAGAGTCAAAGCAGATATATTTCAGTGTCTTAGAAGGGGAAGGGTTTCTTGGAGATAATTTTATCATATTTACTTATTTGGAACTCAATTCAGCCCAGGACCAATTTATAATGTGCAAGATTCCCCTTAGTAACAATAAGAAACACAATCACTGATGACTCAAGGTTACTCTTAATTCATGAAAGCTAATTAACTTTCAGAAACACAATCACTGGCGACTCAGAGTCAGATTTCTTAAACCAAATAAATTGTAGAGTTAATTGACTGTAATTCAGTAACAGACAATACAAGAAAGGAATAAGATTTCTCTAGTTTTATTTTCATCATTCATCAAAATGTAGTTTCTCCTCTTGTCAATACTCTAGTTCACACTTCACTTTCTATGTTTTAAATTATGCTTTAGTCCAGTGTAGTCCACCCATTCAATAAACTAGGCCCAAACACCAGCCTGAACAGTGCAATGAACATAGCAGACCACAAGAAAAATAGAAAGTTATAATAATGGTAATAAACAAGTCACACATTAACTTTTTTAAATTCACAGTGGTTATTTTAATTCTGATTTGCACTGCTTCATAAACCATTTATTGAGATTCTTGTTGGTTTGTTGGTTAAGGGTTGAACCACAATGGTTTAAAACAATGAATTTGTGAACATTTACATTCGGTTAAATTGAAATGGCAAACATTGTAATAAGAATTAGTATCAGAAATCCAAATCAGAATTATATTTATATAAATGAAAAAATAAAAAATTGAGAAATTTAATACAGTAATTGAATTATTTTAAATTATAATGTTTCCAAAATATTTAAGTAAGTATGTCAATAAACATTTCCATATTTCAGTTCAAAGTGGCTCACCAAATTTAGACAAATTGCTTATTGTCTTCGCAAATAGCCTGTATCACATGTATGCACATAAATGTAGAAGGAAAAACCTTTTTTCTCTGGGAAAATATTGTATAATACAATCTTCAGTTTACAATTGAATTGACAATGTTTTGTGACAAAGTTTTAATTTCATCAATTGTTTATATTTTCATAAATCAGTACTTTTCATCTAGAAGGAAAAACAAACATCATTATTGTTAAGAATAAAAATTTCTTCTAAAATTACTGTCTTATGTCTCAGTTTGATTTCAAAATCATTATCAGACTTTCAAGTGGGAATGTTGTTACTAGTACGACAATATTTAACTAAACCTAACATTATAGAAATTATATTTTCAAATGTTTGCAAGGTTAGCCCCTAGAGCAACAAGCCAGACTCAGAACCATCACACCAAGGTTCGATCCTCACCTCTTGTCCTGAATTATGCAATTGTCAAAGTAGCTCTCCATAATGGTTTTGTTATAGAATAGAGAAGAAAGGAAAATGTCATTTTGTGCAATGGATTAATAAAGGTGGGCTTCCTTTATGTGTATAAATTTCCATTATTCTAGAGTCGTTTGGCCATTGTTAAACATACTTTTGATTGTTAATTATCAATGCAACACATTCAAAGTTGCAACATAAATAATGGAAATGCTTTTTATTTCATCTTAAACCAAAGTTTAATACTATTTGAGCTAAAATGTGCGTGAGTTTAGTTTCCAAACAGGAGTTTATTAAATTATTATATTTGAGCAAGAAAGACACAATCCAGTAGATTGTTAGGCTGTACAAAAGTCAACTCTCTTCCAACAATAGCTTTGCATCTAAGAAACATTTTAAACAAGTCACACATTAAGAGTATGCTTATAACTTGATATTCAAAAGGTTCATTGTTTTGCATCAAAAAATGCCCCTAAAATTCCCATTATCAATAATATTTTACAGATAATAGCCCAGATATATTGTTTAAAAGACTGTAGTCATTTTAGTTAATATTGTATTATTTACTCGCCGAACAGTAACAAAATAAAGGAGTAAGAACAAATTTTTAACTAATAGCAAATATTCAGATGTTTCAGTAATTATTGTTTTAGAGCTTTCAACAAATGCTAAGGGCTATCAACACTTGGGACTAAACTAATAGAAACTTCAAATTCTCTCACACCACACCCTATTTAACATAAAATTAGGACTAAGTAAGTTTGACCCGATTGGGATTCAAACAGAGCAAGCTACCAAAGCTCATTAGTCAACACATTGAGGCATAACCAACAAGATATAGCCGATGATGGATTGAATGTTTTTCCAAATAGTAATTAATATTTAATATTAAGATAAAGACATTCTAAAAAGTTTATTTCTGGGAGACGAAGGCTGTAACTAACCAATTTATAAAGAGCTCTAGATTAATATAAAAATATATTTAAAGCTTAGAGGCATTTAGTGTTCAAACAGTTCCTTGGTCACCAATGGTCTTATCCACTAAAACCCCCCTCTTTCCCAGTATATAATTCTGGCTATGGCCCCCAAAGTCAATTAATAAATTAATATAACGAACTAGGTTTTTTATCCTTACTTAAATGCACTTGAAAGATAATTTAAGAGTTTCATAACAATAACAAAAACCTGATCTTTGACTTCTTTTCCCATTCAAAATGTGACTTTTTCACACCACTGCAAGATAATGTTTTCTACTTAACTACATTATCATAAAGAGCGTGATTGAGATTTCTTTTCATTACTAATAAATTGTTATATTTCTTTAAAGTTTCAAGAATCGCTATGAATTACAACAGGTTAAAACTGTCATGTGTTTTTGTTCTTATTCTAATTATAGGATAGTTAAAAGTTTTCTCCACAAGACACTGCCTTGCTAGTTTTCCTGTATTTAAAACAATACCTTATTATTAAACTTATATGTTTAGAGGCCTTCATACACAAGAATATTATATTAACATAACAAAATTGATGTTTTAAATTAAGCCTACATCTAAAATTAAATTTGTGCTTTACAGCCTTTTATTAGATTTTTAGCTGTATTTAAGAAAACTTAAAAACAAAAAATAATAATTTACTTAAATCTATATTATTTAATTCTTAGTTTAAAAACTATTAGCACAGTAATTTGTACTCAAGTTGATCAAACACCAATAAATAAATATATATATATATATATATACATAAATAAAACAGATTACAGATATTTTCTTTATCAATGACTAGAATAGAATTACAAAATAGAATAGCAACATTTTATTGATGATCGCGCTAATCTGAAATGTGTTGATGCACCATAAAAAATGTGTTTTAGCACAAGTTTACAACCTGTACTCTGATTACTTAAGAATACAATTATGACCCCTCCTGGATTCAAACCAGTCTTTCAAAAACAGCCCATTGGCTGCATTATTTTAAAAACTTATCTAACAGTTGGACACTATGTTTTTAGAATTGAAATAAAACAAAGGATAAACCAGGATTTAAAAAAAAAAATTGAGTCCTTGCTGGGCTAAAAATCTCATTTAAACTAGGGTATGATCGAGACTGATTTTATACCGGATTTGTCAAACAAATTAATACAATTTAGAATGTATATGGATTCAAAAAATGTGCTGATGGAGTTGTTAAAACATGCCAGTCCTGCACATAATCACAGCCAGTGACAAATATTTATCACCTGTTTTCTTAACTTGTGTCTTTAATTGTACAGACTAGTTCACGGCTTTAATACACCGTATCCTACCAATGTCCAGTCCCTGGCTCCAACCAGTGGTTTTATAATTACTGTCCTTGAAAATGCCAAGGAAAAAATAAAGGTATCTTCCCTTTAAACAGTTTGTCAGGTCTGGAAACACTTTTGCTCTCTTGAAATTCAATAAAAGTAAAAAGGTAAGCTTTTCCTTTGTTGTGCAGAAACATAGAGTTCAAAATAGTGTATTTTCTATTATTTAAAGCCTAAACTACTGTGACAACATTCACCATTTTCTTTTAAAATTATATCTTCACTTGCAGTTTTTACTAAATTACAATTTTACACAAAAATAAATATCATGGCAAATGTACAATAAATAAAGTTCATAGTTATGTCCTACCCTTTGGATATTAAATTATTCTAATCAAGTTTTGGGATCTTCCGTAGTTTAACTAAAACATGGAATTTAACTGCAGAGTCAAGTTTTGACAGTTTGAGTCAAACAAAGCCATCTCCAATGATCCAAAATTAGAATCACGAAATAGCCACAAAATATTAAAATACTTTTATAGTTTTAAAAGTAATTTAATCTGCACCTTTAAATTTTTCAATAAAATAATAGTTTCATAAATATACAAAATTTAAAGTATTATTAGAATTTGAAAGAAACTTGTTTTCTGTTGTTTTGCTACTCCAGTGTGAAAGGGCATCCGCCGAGCGCATACTTCCCTTGAACTGCCAACGCTGCGTGGCATGCGCCGAGCATATTCCTCCCTCAAACTGTCGACACTACATAGTGTGCATTGAGTGCATACTTCTCTTGAACTCCCTACGCTACTTGGCATGCAACTAGTGCATACTTCCCTCAAACTGTCGACACTACATTCACTTGCATTTACACAAGATAGCAGACCCATTTGTACAATTTTGTTTTAAAAGTTGTATATTTTACCCTTTTCACAAATACCAGGGAGATTCAGTAAATAAGTCACAAATGGGATTGCCATAATCAAAATTTAGTAGGTTCTAAACATGTCAGCAGATGCCAACACAATCCAGCTTGATGACAGTTTTGGTATCACACGTACATGTGCAGTTCAGTGTCAAAGTGGCGACCATGTTCGAGGAATTCCTGCAAAGGATATTCACAAAGAAAAATTTCTGGTTTATGGTGAGAAGTGTCATGTGAAGAAGTACATAACCGGGTCAATAAATTCACTCATTAACACCTAAAAGTTAAAAATAAAAACTGTCCCGGTTGCCCTGTTGAGATGGCAACAGAAGAAACTGTGAGGCCGATGGACAAGATGATTCAAGCTGGCAGGAGAGTAACTTAACCAAATGGATTTGCAACATCTCTGTCAATATGAAGATGAAGGAGAAGATATGCTTAGCATGATTGTTATTTGAGATGAGTCATGAGTCATGAGTCACTATCAACCCAGCTTCAATGCGATGGGAACATCTCAGTTCGCCTTCAAACAACAAATTTAGGAAGCAGGGAAGGTTATGGTTCCAGTGTTTTGGGATTCTCAAGGAGTACTGTTAGCCCATTTCCAGAAGTGAGGTGAAAAAGCGAATGCTGCATCATTCTGTTTTATTGAAGCTTCAGGTTGCAATTAAAAAAAAAAAAAAGTCTAGGATTACTGACACGATGAGTACGGCTCCATCACAATGACAGACCTCATACAGCTCAATTAACCAATAAGAGAATTGAAGAACTACGCTAGGAACTTCTTACAGCCCCAACTTAGCCCCTAGTGATTCTAACTTGTTTGGTCCAGTAAAAAAGCACATTGGTGATGAACCATTTACTTATGACAAAGAGGTTGAAGATGAGGTGGGCTCCATGTGGCTGAAACAACAGAACAAACATTTCTATGCTGCAGGTTTTGAAGCACTGTTCTTGAGATGGGATGGATGTGACAATATTGCTGAAGATTATGTCAAAAAATAAAGATAAATGTAAATAGTAATAAATGTTTTTCAAGTTTGTGTCTCATTTACTTTTTATTTTAGAACCATTTGTGACCTCTTTATTGACTTGACTTTGTATTTGATGAATTATTATTTTAAAAAATCCTCTTCTATCCTTTGCAAAACTATTTAATCTAGTTTGTTGCTAGTGCCATTATAAAGTCTACATTACTTGTTTGACATCTCTGGAACTACACGTTTTATTCTTTCTTTCTATGTCAGTAAAATAGTCTAAACCGACATAAACAACATAGAATTAGTAAAAGTTTGCAATTGTCCAAAGACCATTTTAACTAGTAAATGTCCTGGCAAGACAATATGACAGTTGCCCCCTAAAATATTTGAACATTGTTTAGTAAAAATAAAATTTATATATAGTCAATACATATGAAGCTCAACTTGTATGAGTGAAATAATAGTGATTACTAGCTCTGACAAATAAACATTTTGAAAGCAAGTTTTCTTTGAAAAACCAGTGTGCAATATTATTTACCATTTAAAACCCACATCAGGCACTCATTTTGAACAAAATCTTTTACACTTTACTACATTTTCTTAAACAAATTCATCAGTAAATTACTCTTTATTTTAGAACTAGAATTAAAATCTCCCTTTCTCCTCAAGGTATGACAACTAACATATAAGATTTAAATAAATATATCAAAATTTGCAGTGTGTTGCCTCAAGTAAAGATATAAAGACAAAACTTTTTTTCGTTTAGGCTCATATGAAATGCCAAACTCAATCACAATATAATTATAAAGAGGAGGGAACACAAAACATATAATACTTTGTTTACATGTGAAAATACAAACAACCAAGAGAAAATATTTCAACATTATTTCAGCTTACATGCAAAAACCATAATAAAGATCAAGTGAACAATATCTGACCCCATTAATTGAAATCAATGATACAAACATTTACAACAAACTTCAAGATTATCTTGGAATGTCTGTTGTTGAGCTCAAGTGTGTGCTGTGCTAAGAACATCTGCCAGACATGAAGTGTCTGTCTAGAGTCGAGTGTGATCGCTAGGCTACTTCATGATAATGGTCAACACAAGAACACTAGTAATTATTCAAATCCTCGATATTTGACTGAAACATCTCTACGGTACTAATTACTTTCATCGATTATAACAAATATTAAATGCATGGAAATGTTTGTTGATCAGTCGGGCGGAGGGAAGAAATACAGGAGCACAATAGTTCCGACAAAGAATATAAGGCAAAGTAGCGAGACTATGCGAGGTCCATGTGGTGCGACGTGAGAGTCTTGTAGAGCAACTAGACTCATGACGGTGCGACTAAGAGGGCCCACATTCAACTGCCCGACTATATCATCGCTATTGCACAGGTCCTCCTGTAAGCAGAGAGACCATTGCTCAGTGCTGACAACAGAATATGCCAGGTTCATGTTAGCTTATAAGCAAATCAAACTCAGGAGTATAATCCACAGTGATTTGGAGAGAGGATGAGAAAATCACTCCCAGAGTACATGGCCAGGATTCAAACCCCAACCCGCTGAATGATGGTGGATCCAAGTTGTGAGAGGATGGGCCCTCCTGATTATTATAAACTGCAATTATCCACCTCCAAACTTCCCAATGTCTAGCGCTCTCTACCATGACATGACCAGACAAATGTGATTAGTAGTTAGTTAGCTTTTTCTTGCTATCATAACAATTACTTTCCCCTCAACAGCATGTAAGCTCTTTGATTACTATAATGTACCCACTACACACCCTGTGGGCACCTGTTCAATTCTAGTTATCTAGATCACAAACAACACTGATAATAGCAATTCATAGAAAAATAAATAAAAGAAAACCGCAAATAAAATTCTACATCAACAAATAGTAAGTTTTAAAATCATATGAACTTTGGATCGGCAGTTAATTAAAGTTATTTAATCAGCATAGTTGCATTTTAGGACTATCACCTTTGGACTAAGAAATTATTTGAAAAAAGAGAAATTTCCACAGAACAGTTAAAGTAAAAACATTTTTACATACAAAAGCAAACTAAACTAGCACATGCATAAAAAGAGATTGACAGCCCCTCTCCGGAGAAAAACAAAACAAAACCTTAGACCAGAAATATAATAAACGAGATTTAAAGCAGGAAAACAAGGCAACAAATAGACAAACATTATTTTAAATAAAGAGCTGATGAAGGCCTTGAAATCTTATTTTAGTTTATATCTCCTAAAATTGTAATAATATTCTTGTTGAAACTTTGTGCTCAATATATTTCTTCCTCGTTCTCAATTCACATTTTGTGATAAATTTCAACTCTACATCATTCTTGCACACATTAATGAATGTATTGTTGTGTGTGTCTGGTGATGTATTGTGTTGTGTGTCTGGAGATGTATTGTGTTGTGTGTCAGGAGGTTTATTGTGTTGTGTGTCTGTGACTCAGTATTTACTCTTTTATCTGCTTGTCTGGATGTTGGTTGTGAAATTTACAGTTGACATATGTTATTTTTATCGTAAATATATTAATTATGTGTTAATTTCAAAGATAATCTTTTAGTTTGTTTCAATGTATTAAAGTGTAAAATAAACACATTGTTAGTGATAAGAAAGAAAGATAACTAAAAAACACATTTATTTTGATACAAACAATAAACCTTTCTCCTAATTTCTTCATATTTCAATTTTTCATCAATATTTGTCCTCAAGTTTTACTTTTAATATAAGTCAGAGTTTATGTAACTAGCCTATATGATAAAAATAAACAATTTCTTCACAAATAAAACCGGAAGTTACATATAAACTTGGTAAGAGATACCTAAACACAGATAATGAGTGCATCAATATTGTTCCAAAAAGCCACAGCATCCCAGACACAGACAGGGAAACAACAGACTCACAACCTACAGGTTAAAATAGCCGCGTTCATTGGGAGAGCTCGAGAAATGAGAGAGAGAGAAATGTGTGTTTCTACAATTTATTTGTTTAATGATGAACCCAAGTTTTTTTTTATAAGAGATACCCGCCTCTGTGGCGTAGTTGGCTAACGCGCTTGTTGTGTTGAGCCAGACTGCTGAGGACGGGGAGATCGAGGTTCGAATCTCGGTCGGGTGAACTGGGGGTGGTTTTTCCTAAATGGTTTTCCACTCTCCCTCCACGCAAGTGCGGGTTCACTTCCTCTAATTCAACCTTCCCAATTCCTAATCCATTAGCGTAATTAGTATTTAAAGCGTATAACCCGAACGAGTAGTAAGACGCGGTGCTAGATATTATTGTTATTTTTATAAGAGCCATAATTTCTCCAGTATCAAGCATAATGAAGTGCATGCACCCTGCAAGGTCTTATTCACGTGGGTGAGGCGGCAAAATATATCTGCCAGGTGTGCCAACTGGACAAGCCACAGTTCTTCCAAGAAATAATTATTTAAGTCCGAAGACGTACTAGAGAGAAAAATCTGCACTTCTTAACGAAGTTCAAACAGAATACTCAATACAGCTCTCCTCGACAGCCACCTAACTTAGGTATGAAGTAGAAGTAAATCATGGTAAGGACCCATTTCACTGCATAAAATCGGAAATAGTCGTGAGTTCATAGCTTTGGACTTAATGAAGTTGATAGATCTCACTGTTTCAATGAAAACTGTCTTCAAAGCAACCAGCATTTTTCTTGTGGCCAAAGCCTCACGATGAATGCTGCAATGTACAAACTTAGCCTCAGGAGCGATTTATTTAGTTTTGGCAACAACTCCACTATTTCTCCCAATCCCTGCACGTGCTCCATTGGAACAAACACCAACACATTTATTCCGATTTATATAATTCATATTCTGGTCTATTTTTGCAAATATTTCATTAGAAGTTGTTCGAACCAGCAATGGTTCACCAAACAAGAACTCTTCTTTCCCTGTCTTTTCATCTATAAATCTTACATAAGAATTTGGGCCATGTTGGTAATGTCAGTAATTTATCCAATTGAATAGAATAATATTTACTAGCCTGAACTTTTTATATTAACTGCTCTTTAAGATTTGAAGCCAAACTGAAATTATTCGTGACACGGTGTCATTGGTGGAATCATTTCAAGTTTTTTGCTACCTTCTCCCCCAAAATTATACTGACCATATCTGTAATATTAATGACACTCTGATTTTGTGAGGTTTTCCTGCTTTAGCTTTTCTTAACCTGACATTGTAATATGCCTTCAGAGCCTTCATGATAAATCCTTAGAAAGACGTTATTTGGATTTCCTTGTCGACAAATCAAACAGTTTTCTCTGAAAATATTCCAAAGGTTTGTGTTTTTCATCTCTGTGCTTAGTTTCAAAATGACACTTAAGAAGGGAAGATTTCATCGAATGATTTGACGAGGTTCATAACTAATCACACACTGGGGAA
Source organism: Timema douglasi (assembly GCA_901482245.1). Lineage (NCBI taxonomy): Eukaryota > Metazoa > Arthropoda > Insecta > Phasmatodea > Timematidae > Timema > Timema douglasi. The sequence continues at coordinate 38,971 of CABEEJ010003465.1, read as the reverse complement.
TAGGTGTGTCTTATTCTCCAATAGTGGTGAACCCATATGATAAATAACTGGGATTGTACTTTTGTTGTGCTGTGCGGGGCTTTTTATTGTATTCTGCCTCAATAATGTTCTCTGTTGATTGACTAGAAGTTGAAGTACTGGCTTCTGACGGAGAGGAATTACTTCCCCCACTTCCACTAGTGTCTCCCTTAGGTATTTTTAAGGTCTCAGTCTGGTGTCATTGGTGGAATCATTTCAAGTTTTTTGCTACCTTCTCCCCCAAAATTATACTGACCATATCTGTAATATTAATGACACTCTGATTTTGTGAGGTTTTCCTGCTTTAGCTTTTCTTAACCTGACATTGTAATATGCCTTCAGAGCCTTCATGATAAATCCTTAGAAAGACGTTATTTGGATTTCCTTGTCGACAAATCAAACAGTTTTCTCTGAAAATATTCCAAAGGTTTGTGTTTTTCATCTCTGTGCTTAGTTTCAAAATGACACTTAAGAAGGGAAGATTTCATCGAATGATTTGACGAGGTTCATAACTAATCACACACTGGGGAATAGGTGTGTCTTATTCTCCAATAGTGGTGAACCCATATGATAAATAACTGGGATTGTACTTTTGTTGTGCTGTGCGGGGCTTTTTATTGTATTCTGCCTCAATAATGTTCTCTGTTGATTGACTAGAAGTTGAAGTACTGGCTTCTGACGGAGAGGAATTACTTCCCCCACTTCCACTAGTGTCTCCCTTAGGTATTTTTAAGGTCTCAGTCATTAACCACTTATTCATGTTATGTTTTTAATACACTGGCATAAAATACATATGGCAACTTCACAAATATAATCACACAGTTTAAAGAGAAGATGTCCAAGACCAGATTTATTATCACTCAACAACAGATATAAATATTACTGAGCGCTGAACCTCACAAAAGCGGGCCAATCTTTCTAGAAAATGAAAGTCCTCTATCTCTCTCTATCTTTTGTCCATCATTAACTGCTGCTTCCACCAAGAGGTGCCTCGTTGAGTCTTATCTGCCTGTAATACACAGCGTGCATCACAATAAATACAACTCTTTCAGTACCTCGATTGAATTACTTACATAGTCTTTACTCACTGACTGTAATCTCTTTCATTGAACTGAAACAGACTCATTGTAGCTTATAGGAGTGAGTGTCTCTCTGGAATATTCGAGCACTTGCTGAGTGGTGGCAAGTTCTGGCGTTCTCCTGATGAAGCTTCTCACTACACTCGGGGGCTCGGGGTTTCACAACCATTCGCACCCAGCTAAGTCTTCTTTCTTGGAACTTTGATAACGGGGGGAGTTGGGGATGAGTGATTTAAACATTTGTGCATAAATTTCAACTCATGTAGCAATTAAACAAATATTTTTTTATTATATGTTTATTTATCTTTTTTTTAAATACTTCGTTCGTGTACCACCCAGCACTGATGCATGTACCACCAATGGTATGCGTTCTATAGGTTGAGAAACGCTGATTTAGAGGGTACAGATAAAAAAATAATAAAGTTATATGTACGAATTATTGCCTAATGGCTCAGAAATGTTTAATAAGGCAGTGTAGAAGCAGTAGTTGGTTGGGCCTAGATTGGGACAAACACAGTTCTCTCTTCATAACAACTTCTTTAAACTTTTGCATCTAAACATTGTTTCAGAATTATTATGGATCTTGGTCAACCCTGAAAACCCAGTTTCAGTCCATGCCTCCAATCTGAGGTCTACTTCACTGTAAAATTGTATAAATCCTTTAACAGAACACCACACAATATGTCCCAGTTACCACCCAACCTAAATATTAGTTAACTAGGCCTGATGTCAAAACTAGCACCACCACCTGCCATCTACAGAACAAGAGATCTACCTCCAGATAAGTTTTTAACCTGCACAACCCAGTTGGCATCACTGGAGCTAGCTTATTGTTTAGTCTTACTACTACTACTACTACTACGACATCCTGTTCGGCCTTACTGATACGTCCTGTTCGACCTTACAACTACGTCCCGTCCGACCTTACAGCCACTACGTCCCGTCCGACCTTACAGCCACTACGTCCCGTTCCGACCTTACAGCCACTACGTCCCGTCCGACCTTACAACTCCGTCCTGTTCGACCTTACAACTCCGTCCTGTTCGACCTTACAACTCCGTCCTGTTCGACCTTACAACTCCGTCCTGTTCGACCTTACAACTACGTCCTGTTTGACCTTACAACTACGTCCCGTTCGACCTTACAACTACGTCCCGTTCGACCTTACAACTCCGTCCTGTTCGACCTTACAACTACGTCCTTGTTTGACCTTACAACTACGTCCTGTTCGACCTTACAACTACGTCCTGTTTGACCTTACAACTACGTCCTGTTCGACCTTACAACTATGTCCTGTTCAATCATACCACTAAGTCTTGTTCAATCTTACCACTACTTCCTGAGGGAGATGCAATAAGAGTATTGAATTATTGGAGTGTTGTAAATATGTGCGTGTCTTTACTTTTATTTGTGCTTTATTATCCTACAATTCAATCATATTTATTACATACAGTGAAATCTCTTAATAGCGAACACCTTCCGGGACTAAAAAAAAGTCTGTTATAAAGAAGTGTTCGTTGTTTGGAAAATTATAATTCTCTCTTTAAAATCATACAGCTCGAACACAGTTTAACCTATATGGGCCTATACACTGTGGGTATTAACTATAACAATATACATAATTACTGCACTGTGCAATATTGTATGCAGGATGGCTAATAAAAATATATATTACTAGGAATTCTGTATAAGACCGATATAATGAAAAGTAAAGAACATCAATTTATTTATGTCTAATTCAAAACTTTTACAGCCGACCAGCAGAAGCTTTAAAGTCACTTAAACCCAACTCTTTATCAATTTCCAATGCCTTTTAGATAATTAATGTCCCAGACAAAGGAATGCTATTGGCTCTAGCGTGACAGAATCATTCAAATGTCACATTATCAACCGTTTGTCCTTGCATTTTCGGATATGCTATTTTATTTAATTGGTTTTCATTTTTGACCCAAGACCTTTAAAATTTCATTTTTATTTTTTCAAAATTTCACTGATTTGGATTTTCTTCACGTCAAATTTAGTGGCCAAATCATGAACACTTTTTTTCTTTGTCACTCACTTTCACAACTTCTATTTTGTCTTTCAAAGTTAAATGCTTACTCTTTTGAGGCATTTTAAGAAATGACAAAACATACCACTTTAATTAAATTACAACTTTGAAGAATCACAAGTTTAATTACTAACTAAACATTTTGAACAACCCCTGCTAATGACTCGAAAGGGGTGGACGCTATGAGCTTGAAATTCCTTAGTAATTTCTGTGTAGGCTATTCTAGAAACTTCGACTAGAGAGGGATGGCAGCACTGCTTACATTTCACTCAATACAATTATATTCCTAAAAGTCATAAAGTAAAATATAGGAACTGGTGTTTTCAATTTTTGTCTGCTTTCTAGATATTATTAAGCATAAATATGTTGTTCTAGCAGGCTCCATTTCTGGTATTGAGAAAGTTTGTTATTGGGAGTTTGTTTAACTGTAAGAGGCTATGTTATTTTGCCAGGGAAATTTAAAATGCCTGCTATAAAGAAGATTTAGCTACTTAGAGGTGTCCATAAGGGAGATTTCAGTGTATTGTATTATAAAAATAATAAAGTGTAACACAATACAGATAACCAAATAGGAAGGTTTTTTCCATAGATATTTTTTAAATTGGTTTTAAATCTCCAAGGGCATTAACCTCCTAATTGAAAAACTCGAATATATTTGGGAATTTAATTTTGGCAATGAATTAAAAAACCAAGTATATTATTTAAATAATTATTTTTCACAAATCTATTTGTTTATCACTTTTAATTATTCTGTCAGCTGCTAGAGAGCAGTCAGTTATGATACTCATTTGGTTTGCATTTAAAGTGCTAGATAGGAGCTTAAGACTTCACAGTTGAAATTAGACCACACATGTCCCGCCAAGGAGCCGTGAAGTGATTGTTCTTTTGCCTGAATAATATTTCTTTAACTAGAAAGTAGATAAGCGACTTGATGTGGTTACAGTATCATAGTTTGATTATTTCCTTTGAAATAAAAAAGTGGCAGTTGAAGACTAAGGGCCAGTTTCATAGTCAAATTTAGTACGCCTCAAGTACGGCGCTACACTAAATACAAGACGACACCTACCTAAACTCGAACGGTATGGGCCGTTCTCGCATAGGAAACTGACCCATTCCATTCTGGTTTAGGTAGGTGTCGTCATGTACTTAGTGTAGCGCCGCACTTGAGGCGTACTAAACTTGACTATGAAACTGGCCCTAAGTGAATATTGAATTCAGTGAATCAGTGGTTTGCTTTAACGCATTTCACACTGCGACAAACATTTGAAAAAATGATTAACACTTAAAAAGAGTTGAATGTTTATCAAAATAATAATTTTTTATTGCAGAAATTTCAATAGCCAGTGCTATGGAATATGTAAATTTTAATAAAAATTATTTGTTATTTTTTTTACTTTAAAGACGATAAACGAATATATTCGGGGTTTTAATAAAGTATGAATATAATATTTTATATTTCAAGTTTTACTGGATATAAATAATTGTAATTCTACCCAAAGTATTACAAAATGTATACATATTCCATTTCGTTAATAAAATAATTAGAGAATTTTGGGACCAACATAAGTAAAATAATTAGTATGTTAAGAGGTTAGTAATTTGAGGTGTTTTAAATATCATCTACATAAAATAATTCTATTTTGAGGATAATTCAGTTATGAGTTATGACAATTGTGTATATGAACTTGAATGAGGACTTGGACCAAATGTCAGGATCATGTTTCCAAAGAAATGTGCGACTGATAGATTTAAGACTGAGATTGACAAACGTTTAACAAGTAATCAGACCAACAAACGAACATAGATACATACAAAGTATATAGGTTATTTGGAGTAAAGCACTGGGCTAAATCATGGTTTAGATTAAGAGGGATAGCCAGCACACTTACCTTGGTGATGATACTGGGGTAGAAATTATTTAGGTAGAACACTAAAAAAAAGACACATTTTTAAGGATAAGCTGTCTGTGAAAGTGAAAGCTTGTCCTTAAAAATGTGTTTTTTAGTGGTCTACCTAAACAATTTCTACTCCAGTATCACCAAGATAAGTGTGCTGGCTATAACTCCTAATCCAAACAAAGTATATAGTAAGTTAACTAACAACATACTTTGCAGAGTTGCTAATATAACCATATTTCTGCCTCCTTTCAATTTTGTGATTCTAAAAACAAGAGTGATAACTTTTCAAAATATAATAAGGTAAGAGCTTTACCAAGATGCTGTGGTGCCAAGGGCAAACCCCGACCTCATTGTAGTTAAAAACTTGCTGTGGCAGATAAAACTTGAAAACTATGAGCTTCTGGAACTCTGCAATGAATGCCTCAACTGCCTTAGCGCCCAAACTCTCGGCTTCTTCGCGTCTCAAAACACTATGGATCCCATTTCTTCTCTTAACGTTATCAAACTATCCCCTACTCGCCTTGAAGCCTTCTTTGTTTTCTGTCGACGTACGTGGCAGTTTACTTATGAGGTCGGCGTGAAAGGTCTTCTTAACTTCCACCGTAATCATCTCCTTACTCTCACAACCTACCTTTTCAACCTTTTTCTTCGCAGAGGCCATTGTTGCAGTACAGTTACTAAAGAACAGTCACTACACTTGGACACAAAATAAAAAAATTCTTTAATACGCAAACACATGTGGTCACAATACTATAGTAAACAGTACTGTATACCCTTGCATGGATGTTGACTGTACCCTACAAGTGAGGCACGCCCAAGCAAGGGAGTCGATTACCAACATTGCCGCAGTAAGAGAGTGAATGAGAAAGATAGAGATAACAGAAACATCAGCTCAGTTGTGATCACGTGACGCTCGGCAGACAAAGCGTACACCTAGTACTACTCATATTTAAATACATTGCTCGTTTAAAGAGTTAAAATTTATTTGAGAACACGAAACAAGTATTTTTCAACAAGGTGACCTGGTGGTCTAGGGGTAAGGTGTCAGACTTCTGTGCTGGCAGCCGGGGTTCAATCCTCGGTCCCGGCACAGATTTATCTGATTACCAAACTCCTCCACCTCTGACAAGACATCTTGTGAATGTGGGAAATGCCAGGCCTCCACCGTGGTTCGGATTCCACGTTAAACTGTAGGTCCTCCATTTCATCTCATAATCACCCTACCATTACACATTAGTGTAAGTGTGTATAACCTGAATGGGTAGTAAGACGCGGTAATAATAATAATAATAATAATAATATTTTTCAACAAAGATTAATGAGAATGGATACAATAGAATTTGGCTCAAGAGAGAGCAATCTTAATTTATTCTTGATACATTTTTAGTTTAAAAAAGATCCTCTCCCACGTTATTTGCATACATATAAGAGTCATTATAAAACAGAACATTCTCAATGCTAACACTAATAACATTTTTCGAGGCTGGAATGTTTTCATACCATGATGTTTGAAATTAACATCTGGGTATTCAACATCATTGAGCCTGTCCTCATCTTCATACTCACTACTACAAACACTACCACCATCATCACCTAGAGTATTAATTTACTACCATCACTTACTTTCCAGATGATTGTGAAGTTATTGTACTCACTAGCAAACTGTTTTCTTTACAAAATTAAACTATTTATATTAATAATAGCCATTTTATGACTTTTAAATTAAGCATCATTATTAAAATAATCTACTTCAAGTTCAGAAAATATGTCTGTATTTTTTTGGATCCAATCATGAAATCTAGTTACAAGTCCTTATTTGGAACAAATCGTGTCTAAAATTTTGAAATAAATAATTTTGTATTTTTGTACAAATTCTTATTATAGAATAATTTTTGATTGGAATTTTTCTTTCAGAGTGCACTGCAAAGACTTTCTCTTTTTTATATCTTAAAATAAAGACATTTATAAAAAATTGTTGAGAAACAAAATAAATAATATTGTTGCACAAACACTCCACTAAAGAGCACAATTGAAATAATATACATACTACACATTGAGAAAACAGGAACGTCTCTGTCCACCAAAGAGCATAACATGATCAATTTCAGACAATGAGGACCTGAATTAAAGAAATATATATTTGATTATAGCTCAGAAACTCTTGATTTTATAAAAATATATTTCATATAACTAGGGATAGATGGGAATGACTTTTTTATTTCTGGACGGGAACGGGATGAGAAATTAGTCAAAATATCAGGATTCGAGATGGGAAATTTTAAAATTACCCTTCAGAATCTTAGATTTAAAATAGATCAATTTCCAAACTAATATGGTAAGACTTGGTAAAGCTCTAATATTATTAAAACCTGCTTTGGTGGCTGATGGTCTAAGGCACCACTCTAGGAATAGACTAGACTACCGATGATGGGGATATTTAGTTTGAATTTGGCCGAGTGTATTAAAGGTGGTTTCTCACCCTATCCACGCAAATACAGGTACACCTTTAAATTCAATCTTCCTCATACACTAGATTATTATTATTATTACTATAGTTTATAGGCCCATCGACACAGTGTAGTCATTAGGGCCTTGAACGATATTAAAAACATAGTAAAATCCCCATAGGAAAGAAACATAATAAATCACCTGTAGAATATACAGGTGTATACACAATATACAAAACAATAAATTATATAAATATAAAAATAATAGTTCTCAATATGATAAAATACCCATTTGAGACACTCCATAGGAGTGAGTGATGCACCTGCTAAAAAAAAACACAGGTGTATCACTTCATTAAAAAGACAAGACAAACATAACACGTTAAAATGACAAAATATGTTAAAGTAATAATACGTTTAAAAGACAAAACAAACATGTTTAAGTGTACTAAAACTGTTAAAACGACAAAACAAACATAATAAAGTATATAAAATTATGAAACCAATCTCAATATTAGATAAAATCCAGATGAATCACTCTACGAAAGTGACTCAAATGGCACTAAAAAAATTCGCCTGGCGTATAAAATGGAGTAAACAAATAACTCCTCTGCACTGTCACGTAATAAAAAACGAAGGCCACCTTTAAAAACAAGAGCCAGGTGAATAGGAGCATACTTGCGACACTCCACCAAAATGTGGTTCACACTAAGGGGAGCATTGCAAAATTCACACACTGGAAGTGGATCCCCCCTCAATAAAAATCGGTGGGTTGGAAGGAAATGTATGCCCGATGCGGAATCTCGTCACGATGAGCTCCTCTATTCAAGACTTTCGTATAGAAGAGGGCCACCGCGACACACCGTCCCTGATGGACCGCAGCTTGTTCTAAGCAGGGGTTTAAACCCACTGCTCGTGCCAGTTGCGTAAGACCCCACACCGAACCTAGCCCTTTAGATAAAAAAAAAACATGACACCCAGACTTGCCTCAGGAGGCAAGCCTGCTGCCTCCTTGGCCACCAGTTAATTTCCTGAAAGACCAGTGTGACCAGGAATCCAGCAAAAGGCAAGCCAGGTTCTTAATGAGTAGAGAGTGGACAATTCCAACAGAGCACTCATGGAATCCGTGCAGATGAGAACTGAACGGTGAAACAATAAACAAAACATAAATATTTAAAAATGGCGTATAATTCAGCCGTAAAAACACTGGATTCTCCAGGTAAACCAAATTTAAAATTTGATCCTTCCACAACAAAGGCGGATCCCACGAAGGCCCCGAATTTTGAGCCATCCGTGTAAATGCATTTAAAACCCTGAAAGCAGGTTGTGAGGAGCTCATTAAAGGTTCTCTCATATACAAAGTATGGGGTGGTCGCTTTAGGGAACTTGGCAAGATTAAAATGGCATTGAGGTAGGCGTATCTTCCAGTAAGAAACTTGACCTGGGGATGTGGGAATAAATAGCTTTTGGTAGGACTATCCCACAAGCGTGAAAAACCGATAATATCCGGATCCCAACCAGCCTTTTACTACACCATTTGGTTTCATACAAGTCACAATTAGGGGGATGAAACACAGGATGGTAGGCAACATGCTCTGGCATGCAATGTAGTTTCGACACGTAAGATGCCAGAAGATAGAACCGCCAGTAAGGAAGAGGGGTTTCGGCAACATAGGCACAGACGCTGACGACTGGACTGGTACAAAAGCATCAATAGCCAGTCGTATGCCAGCATGGTAGACACTAGCCAGCATCTTTAAGACTGAAGGTCTTGCTGATCTGTAAACAAAACTGCGATAGTCTAGTTTAGATTTTACCAAGGCCCTACACAGGTGCATCAATGTTTCCCTATCAGCAACCCAGGACTGATCGCTAACCACTTTGAGTAGGTTGAGTGCTTTTATACACCTCCCTTTCAGGTCTTTGATGTGGGGGATCCAAGTTAATTTAAAATCAAATAAAAGTCCCTGAGACTGGTAAAACAATATAGTTCATTAAAATACTTAGGGCTGGCTGTATTCCGCGTAATCTATGAAAGTGGACTATTCGTCGCCTTGGCTGCAGAGAAGTGAAAGTCATTACAAGATGCCCACGACCACAGATTGTTGCCAGAGAGTTTATTCTGCCATTCAGCTATGTGGAAACTTGACAAACTGCAATAAATTGCGTAGTCATCCACAAAAAGGCATGAATAAACAGTTAAGTGCATGTTGTCCACAATGCTATTTATCGCAATAGCGAATAATGTACATCTCAAAATACTACCTTGAGGCACCCCATTTTCTTGAATAAAATCATCGGATAAGGTGTTATTCAACCTTACCTGGAAGTCTCTGTCCGACATAAAATTAGATATAAAAACAGAGAGATTCCCTCAGAACCTCCAATTAAAATGTGTTTTGAAAATGCCGTGCTGCCAGGTGCTGTTGTAGGCTTTCTCCAGATCAAAGAAAAACAGAAGATGCTGCTTATGAAGAAAGGTGTCACAAACAGCCGTCTCAAGACTGACAAAGTGATCAACCGTGGATCGATTACGGCGAAACCCACATTGGATATTAGATAGCAGATTGCGGGATTCCAAATACCATATAAATCGTTTATTGATAATTTTTTCCAATATTTTGAATAAACAACTAGTTAAGGCTATCGCTCAGTAACTAGTTGGCTCCAATTTATCCTTGCAACTTTTATGAATCGGTATAACGGTTGCTTGCCTCCATAGTGATGGTAACTGATGAGATTCGCCAAACACTATTGTAGAGGTCCAAAAGAAATGCCTGTCCGGCAGAGGGTAGCTGTCGCAAAATTTCATAATGAATGTCGTCTGGTCCGAAAGCTGTGCTGCCGACCTGGTACAGAGCATATGTCAGTTCATCTATGGTAAAGGGGGAGTTATAATTGACCAAAATCAATAGTATGGCGCTTGATGTACCGCTTATGCACCGCAAACTCGTTAGAGTAGCTTGCAGTGCTAGAGATTGAGGCAAATATTGAGCCCAATACACTGACGACCTCCACAGGGAAGGAGACAAGCGAACTGTTAGACACGAGGGCAGGTATATCATTAGTGGAATTTTGGCTACTACATAATTTACGAATAATGTCCCAAACCTTAGTTGTGGGAGTGAAAATTGTAAGGGTAGAAATAAACTGTTTCCAAGATTGTCTTCTGCTTTCTCGAATGACACGGTGAGCTTGAGCATGTAGAACTCGGAATGACTCCAGATTCTCCAAAGTAGGATGGCAAAGAAAGAGATGTAGGGCTCTTTGGCAGTCAGAAATAGCCGACACTCCTTGTTCCACCAGGGAACAGGACGGTGGCACCAATTTGGCAAGGATTTAGGGATGGAAGCCCTTATTGCCGCGATGACCGTCAAAGTAAAATGCCCAGCCTTAATATCAATGTCAACAGAATGGGGTTCATCAAATATGGTAAGCTTGCGGAATTTATTCCAGTCAGCATGTTTAAGCACCCATTGGGGTAACTGTGCTGTACTGGGAGGATCTTGAAGTGGTGAAAACAGAATGGGAAAGTGATCGCTGCCACATAGGTCCGAGTGAACCTCCCAAAGGAAGTGAGCAGCGATCCCGGGGCTACATAGAGTTAGGTCAATGGCAGAGGATACACCATTAAAGGCGGAGAAGTGTGTTTGGGTCCCGGTGTTTAATAGCACTTGGTTTCTCAAGACAAGAATATCCTCTACCATTCTGTCACGAGTGTCTATAAAGTTAGACCTCCACACCAGGTTAAGATGATGTAGGGGGTGGGAAGTTGTATAAAAAGGGCCTCTAGGTTCTTCTTTGAAACACGTTCACCTGGTAGGAGGTAGATGCAGCATACTATCACTTTCATAGCAAGGGAAATTCGGACAGCGATCAATTTGAGATCAGACACGATATTAATGTGTTTATGGTATAAATTGCTTCGTGCGAGTATAGCCACACCTCCGCTAGCCCGATCAAAGAATGGCTTGTCGGTACGATATACATCGTACCCACAAAGCATCGGGTTGTCAGTTGGGCAGCAGTGGATCTCCTGCAAACACAAGATGGGAGGATGGAGGGAAAAAATTATTAGTTTAATTTCCTCTACACTAGCATAGAAACCCCCACAACTCATTGTAGTAGCGATATTATTTATTAATATAAAATTTAATTATCCTCACTATCCATAACCCTATCTCTTCAAATTAAAAATTGATTGAGGACCTCTTTAGACCCTCTTGCCTTTTTCAGTCTCTCCTGGACCTCCCGCTTCAGGAGAGGCTTTGATTTATCCTGGAGAGACTGGGTCAGTGGATCCTTGTGTGAAGGCTTTGTTAAGGCCTTCGACGCTTTCTTTACAATAATTTTCTCGGTGGTCCCTCGCTGGTCCTTCCTCAAGGCACCAGTGGGACTGTCCTTTGCAGCCTCACCCGTTCCACCACTCATCCCAACCTCCAGAGTCCCAGAGGCAGGATTGAGTGGCTCGAAAACGGTCACACGTAATTTAGGGCTTCAAAGAGGGCTCCTTGGGTGGTGGAGACAACCTTGGTGGCAATTTTGCCCCCTGTAAAAATGTTGTCGCCACCTTAGTTGGTGTGGTATCACTATGAATGTCTCGAGTAGAGGCCAATGGCACTGGTCGCGTGGACGTCTTAGCGAGATTAACTGCGCAATGGCAGTTGGGACAGTTTATGTTCTGACCGACAATCTGGTTATATGAGGTTTGAAATATCGGAGCCTCACTGGATATGTATTTTTTGCGTGCGTGGGCATAAAATATCTTCTTTTCAGATGATATCTCCAGCAGTTTTTTTTCTACCTTTCATTTTGGACAGGCCCGAGGCCAGGCAGAGTACAGACCCTTGCAGTTGACACAGAACTTAGGAGACTCACACAGTGTATCGTGAGCCTCCAGTCCGCAATATGCACAGGTTGGTTTTCCACGGCATTGCAGCTTTGTATGTCTGAATTCCTGGCACTGAAAAACGCGCTTAGGGTTAGGGACATACGGCCAGAACCTGAGCATGTGGAAGCCAACTTGGACCTCCTTTATAAGGGTGGGTGTCGCAAAAGTGAGGATATGTGTGTCAGTTTATCTCGCTTGTCCGTTCTTTTTGGTGACAATACGGTACACTTCGATGACGTACTGAGGGGAAAGGTTCTCACAGATATCCTCAATGCTCACACAGTCGAGGTCATAATAAGTGACCACTCCGTAGAAAACATTGAGGAACCTGTGAGGTTCCTCCTTCACCAGTATATGATACATATTATTGCTCAACAACAGTATTTCTGAGATTGCCATTACTTTTGAGAACTGAATGTCAGTCATTGTTTGTATCATAATCGTGCCATCATGCAGTTTTCAGTTTTCCAACTGATACATCAGTTTATGCTGCACTATTTATCCCTCTTTCGAAAATAAATGGGCTTATTCCAAAGGCTGTCATTGTCCTCTACTCGAGACATTACCAGAAGCTGGGCTGGGGCCTCAACACTTCCTGTATTTCTACAATCAAGGGGCTGGACGGCCTTACCTGTCTCCACCTCTTATCAATATTATGGCCCTGTGAGGGACTGGAGTCGGCCATGCCTTTATGTTGGGGACAACCTGCACAGTACTCGGATCGTAGACCGAGGTTGATCCAAGTTGGTTCTAGCACACACGGTCCTGTTAACGCTCCTGACGGAGAGTCGCACGCGACGCTAGGCTTGACAACCTTCGCATGGGGAAGCGCCATGAGAGAGGTCATCGCAGCAAGTGGGTGCAAGAAAGCGCCAATTTTACATCTGGGCCCTTGTGTACGCAACTGATATTTTCACAAAGTTGAGTACCCGATTATTGTCATCCCTAAGGCCTTTCTACTAAGATATTACAACCGGCGCACTCTCATGATGGAGCTTGAGTGCAGTGATATCCAATAATTGTTCGAGGAGAGCCAAGTTAGCTGCCAAGGTCGTAACGGAAAAGCCAAAAGCTTCCGTACAGGACTGAACGGCAGGTCGAAGGGAAGAAATAAGTAAGGAAAGTAAGAGAAGGGAGAATAGAAAGAGAAGGGAGAAGAATGAAGGAGAGAGAAAAAGGAAGAAAAAAGGTGAAAGGAAAGACATAGGTTAGGTAGGTTTGTCCTGCTTGAGGTACGTCTTGTACAGAAGCCTCCCCTTTTAGTCGCCTCTTACGACAAACAGGGGTTACTGTGGGACTATTATAAACCACACCCCGCAGGGGCACTAATACATTAGAGTAATCAATACATAGGTGTATAACCAGAGCGAGTAATATGACCCAATGCTAAGAAAAAAAACATTGCTAAAGGTAATAAAAACAATAAAAATTACATAATAAAATAAATATAAGTGTGCGTGAATAGAATTTTTTTTATCAAATCTAATACAAAATTTTGAATTAATATCAAATAATATAATTAATAAAATAGTTAATTTTATTACATTTTTAATGGAAACTATTTTTATCAGTTAATTTCTTTTGAAAATGGTATTTTATATTTAATTATTTGCATAGGAGGGAAAAATTACAAAACATAATGTTTGGCTCCTCTTCAATTTGCTCTAAGTAAGAAACTGCAAAATATTATCTAGGTTTAAAAGTTACTTTTCTTAAATGTTCTCTCTAGATTTGACACCCCTAAGCTACGGCCACCCTTGCGACCAGCACCAGTGACAGATTTTAAAACGCTTTGGTGAGTGTTTTCAGGTCACAACAACAAATAAGCTCGCCTTTATTTTTTTATGAAGGTGGCCACACTTGCTTTTGTGTCACAGCCTGTAGCACCAGCGACAGATTTTATAACACTTTCGTGAGCATTTACAGATCACAACAACAAATACGCTCGCCTTTATTTCTTATGGAGGTGGCCACACTTGCGTTCGGGTCGCAGCCTGTCGCGAGAACAATGAACATTTGTGTGGGTTTGCTTGAATCATCCCAGGTTAAAATGCCGACTGATAAGGTGCTCGGGACCACACTACCATTCCTCCACTAAGCATCACTAACTTTCTTGCAAACCACCCAGTGTTTCCCACTCGTCTGCAGTTTGACATTCGATAAAGTACAGTACTTAGCAATGTTTGATACTGAGCTATTTATAAATGATCACCAATGTGGAATCAAACATCAAGACTACGCAAACTAACAATAGATTGAAATGCTTGGCAAAGGCTTGGAGTGCATAGGTGGTTTCCAATTTTATTAATTGTAATATTTTTTAAATACTGTGAACAAAGCGATAAATTGCATTTTATATGTGACCCCAAAACATTATAATTAAATAGGGGTGTGTTCTGAGGTTTTTTTCAAGTCTTTCGATAAGTACGTCTCTGCATATTAATGGGGTGAACAATGTATTATCTAATGTTTAAATTTCTTCTTCATATAGCTATATACTAATATGGCCAATAACACATCTTCACACCTTGGTGCCATGATAACTGGTCATAAAACACAGCGGCCAGGTTGCAAGCGTGGCCGGTAGCAACAATAATCATTCCACCCGACCTGGTACGTCAGTGTCCAGGTCCCAGGTCGCAAACGTGGCCATAACCTCCCTGGCTGGCTCGTCAACAACAGACAAGTTGAACCCTCATTAATGGTTGACCATGGCAAGCTACTTGCTTTCCCACCCTTCCTCTCATTTCCCACCCAAAAAGATAGAAGAATATATCTGTTGAGAGAGAGAGAGAGAGAACAATAAGTCACACGCCTCCCCAACTTGTTTGTCTTTCTACAAGTGGTAAAATAACCCCCCTCCCCATCCCAGCCACCAAGTTTGCTAAATAACAGAGAAGAAGATTGTATACACAAGAGATTAACTGTGATGAATTAGCACTAATTGCTAGAACTGAGCACCGCTCTTGGTTTTGTTTCTTGGAGCATTATGTTTTGTTTCCCACCTGAAACTTTTCGGAAAGGGTCAATCCCCTCTCCTTCGCCCCCCTTGCCAACGGGAATAGATACATTCCCAACATTTACATTTTCTCGAGGGTTCGGGATTACTCCACCCCCACAAATAACATTTTTTGTTTTAATATCACTACAACATTTCAATGATAAGTTATTTATTTCCTATCTCAAATAGTTGCAAAGATATGATCATAGTTGGATAATTCTGCCAACAAGGCTGTAACTAGAGGCTTGGGGGCCCCCCTTTTGTATTTTTTTTCCCTCCCATCTCTAAATCCCATACTCCCACTTTCTTTTAATAAGTCTTGTTGATGTGTGTTGTTAGTTACTGAATGTTGTTGACCCACTCGCGCCCCTACCCTCTCCTCCTCCACCCACAATCTAACCCTCTCCTCTTCTTTCAATCCTTTATCATTACCAGTGACTCTTAGTCTCGTATAGCGAAAGTTTTAATGGATTGGCAAGGAATAACAGCGAGAGTTAAATACATTGAAACAAGATGGTTTTGATTAAAGAATTGGTCTGCTTTTATTAGAAAAAAATTATCCTCGCTCGAGGGCCCTGGGACACTGCCCCACTGGTAATTACGACCCTGCTGGCAATGCAAAATACCCTCAAAGTCATTTAAATGGGAGGATGAGAGTTGCCATTTTGTTCATGATTTCAAACAGTGCCTAAATATGAATCTTAATCAAAATTGTTGGAGTGAATTACCTGAAAATATATTTTTTATTTTTACGAACCTCAATAAACTACCTTAATTTTTAGATTAGATGTCAAGTACCAAAAACCCCACAGGGTAGCCTCATGAAAACCCTATATATGTTTTAGCCCGAACGGAAAAATGGTTTCGGCTCTAGGCCGAGACACAAATACAGATACTCACAAATTAATAGCATCGCAAAGACAGTTTGGGTTTCAGGGGGTCATGAAACTTCAACATTTATCAAAGTCTTAAATTCAATTATTTTTTCCCCTACAATAATAAGGCTTATCTTTCCGAGGGTCGAGAGAAATTAAAAAGAAACAAATGTTATAAATATAATGGATTCCATTTCAGTTTAATTAAAATCCATCATATAAGTAAGAGCCTTATGTTTACTCCAAAATCACTTGGCTCCTATCTTTTTAAGCAATACAATTTACCACGATTGTGCAGATTGTCGCTCCTTCGTGTAAGGTTTTCACAATGTCATTCTTTTAAGGGAGTTGCTTAATGGAGGATTCCTAGACTACTCCAAACAAATTTATGACTATATTACAATTAGCAGTGTAGCTAGTTTTATATTGAGGACATGACTCATACAATGTATGTAGATCAGGGAGGAATTTTGGATATTTAAATAGGCTTGAATGCCATTGGATGTTTCCTTCATGCTACCCACTCCATCAAATGAACACGTGACAAGTTTTGCAATTTGGAATTCCCAATTTCTTAAAGTCTGACTAAAGCAAGTCATACAATTTGTTACCACTAGAATCATCTACTACTACTACTACTACTACTACTACTACTACTACTACTACTACTACTACTAATTGCAGTAACCTTTAGTATACTTGATCATGCTTCACAAAACTAACACAAAGAGCTAACTGAACCATAATAGTCACATATTGTATACTATCTATATACCATAAAACTAGGTGTACACAATTGATTCCTGAAGATTTCTCAAAATTAAATTTTATGATTTGACTATGTACATTTTTAGATAAAAATGTAGCCGGTGAAATCTCTTTTCTTGTACCCATGTCATAATGCAACACACAAGTTTTCCTCTGAGGAGGGATAGCGGATAGATGGACAATCACTTCAAACTTGTAGGATGGGGGAAATGCTTTAGGGTTTCAAATTTTTGAGCATCTATATAATGCAAGAGATGTTATTATGTTCCTCTAAAGAAAATCCTGTCCCAAACAGAAAAAAAAAATGCTATACTGCATCTGCCTCGGGCCCCCTTTGGGGACATGTTGGCCCATTATAGTCGGCAATCACCGACTAGCTGACTTGGCCAGGCCAAAACTGATTTAATTAGTCAAGGTTAAGATTCCTACTTTGCTTGGTTCCACTATGGTGCAGCTTGTAAGATAAGGTCATGGTGTAATCAATCAAGGTAAGACTGCTACCTTGCTTGGTTTCACTATGATGTAGGTTATAAGATAGGGCCATAGTGTAATCAGTCAAGGTAAGACTGCTAACGTTTAGGATAGACCTCATTAACAAAACTATACTAGATAATAAACATAGTAAATCAAATGAAGCTACCTATTTAAAACATGAAGCAGGAATTAAACACATCATAACTAGACCACAAGAAGCAGTTAATTCTAGCCATGCAACCGTGAAAAATAAAATGAAAAGCACCAATAATTAGCAACAAAATACAGACCAAGCACTTGCTTGTAAATATATTAGAAATAAATAAAAATAAAAATTCCGAAAGTTTCGTATAAGCATGAAAACTTGCCCATTTGATGAAAAATCTTTAGGCAAAATAAAAGAACCAAAAATCAAATTATGTAATATTTTATCAATAATTGTGGAAAATGTAGACCAGACCGATATTGATGCAAGTAATCACAGGGAAATGAAGAGAATGCGAGAGTAGGGAAGAATGGAAGAGAAGGGTGCGTACCAACCAAATGCAAGATTGAAAGTTTGAAGATATGAATAATAATAATAATAATAATATGATTAGTATAATAGTTTGCATTACTAAATATAATTTACTGTATTTAGTTAGCTTTCCCTTCACAATAACTGGTTCAATAGCTCACCTCTTCTACACCAATCCTTCGACACGCCTCCAAGAAGTTGTCTACATTTCTACGACATCTCGCCATCGTCAACTTTGGCTGAAACAGATTTACCCTCACTTTAGATTACAAACCATAGCATGTCAAATATAAAAACAAATTTCAAAAAATGTGACTTTGGTTACATCCTAATTGCTCATCTAAGCTTGGTTGTTGACTAACTTTTAGAGTATACTGGGCCCAGCTTCGACAGCTTTAAGGGTGCACCAATAAAATTATTGGCAACTAATAAATATATATTTATGTCAACCTGTGCTGTTCAATTTACAAACTAATGTTGGGGTGTACGAAGCTTCAGAACTTCGATTTGGCTTCGAAACAAACATCAGCTTTGACTTGGCTTCAAAACAAATTCCGGCTTAGAAGCTTCACCAGTAAAAATATTGGCATCTAAAATGCTCCATTTATTTTTAATTATAACCATTCTAAGCTGTTTTATACATTATAAATTAATATTAATATTGAAAAAATTGGAGTAATTGAATTGTAAGTTGTGATAATAACTTGATTTGTCAGTGTAACAAGAAATATTACAATGTTGCAATAGAACATTTTCCAAGTAATTTTAGTAAATTAAGTTATATAAAAAACCACAATATAATATTTTTTCAAGCATAAAACAACTAAAATAAAACATTAAAACTTCTATTTGGCTTCGAGAATATTTCAGATATGCGATTCGAATTAGCTTAGAATTGAAAAAGTGGACTTCGCACACCCCTACTAATGTTCATATGATAAAGATATGAAGTAATCAAACAATGAATGACAGTTTGTGACCATAAATCGATTTTATCAGCTCAAGATGAAATATGCAAAACATTGTATACTTATATATTTAGCAGCTTAACTTATATGAATATGTGACACTTTTTGTTGCATGTTGCTCGACTCACCACAGCAGGAGAAGGAACATGGATACTAGCCACGGAGCGAGGTCTCACATGATTGGCCAGATGACAGAGGACCACTCCATCACACAGAGCTGGGGACATGTCCTCTGGAAGAGACATCTTCAGTCGAGTGTCAATGTGCTGGCGGGACACACAAAGCTAATTAATAAATGTATATAAGCCAGTGGTTTATTAATGAGACCATCACAACCTCTTGAGAGCCTACAAGTGTCCAAATCATAGTTTTTAAATTATTATCTTCAGTGAAGCTTACTATCTGATCGGGAAATCTGCATTTAATTACATTTATGGGGTAGGTAGAATCTAGATTAAATGTACCTATATTTACATGGATGAAGAAAGGGGAAACCCCCAGTACTCCTGGCCATCATTGACAAACCAAACCAATGTGATGGGCTCTCCTCGATTTAATTATTATGAACTGTGTAAGAACTTTATTCTGGCAAGATGATTTACATTTCCTCGGAAGTCGAATGATGTTGGGTTGATTCTCGCCATGAATATAATATTATAAATCCTGTTGACGAGCGAGCCCCGAACAATCGATTGACCTTGCCACTAGTAACCATTATAATAGATCTAAATACAATTACATTTTAAAAATTACAATTTTCTAATTTTTAAAATCCCAAATATTCATCTTTTAAAACTCCTTTAGTATCTTTAAGGAGATTACCAAACCCTTCCTTCACCTCTGGCAAGACGTGTATTAATCACAACTTGTGAATGTGGGGAATGCCAGGGCTCCACCATGGTTTGGATTCCACGTTAAACTATAGGTCCTCCATTTCATCTCACAATCACCATATCATTACACATTAGCGTAGGTGCATATAGCCTGAACGGGTAGTAAGACGCAGTGCTAATAAAAATTTAAGGAGATGAGGAGATAAGGAGATTGGTATCAGAACCAAGTCTAGGCCAGGAATATAGTACTCACGTTTCTGAGCTGCTCAATTAGTTCTGCCTCCTCTCGAGCCTTATCAAACTCTCTCCTCATTGTGAAGCTAAGTTTGTCTGGGGCTACGTCTCTACTCCAAGACATTGTGCTGCGACCACTCGAACCCAGCTTGGGGGACCTGTACCCCAACCCGTTGGCAGGAGGCATGTACCCTACTGTCGCGGTTACCAGCTTCGGACTCCCGGGAATTACATTCTTGGTGGGTGAGCTCGGCTTGATGTAGAGCCCCCCTGGGGGCGAGCCTGCCTCACTCTTGTTGCCGTTCACCAGAGGAGAGGACACAGGAGGTGTTTGGAACGTTACCGTGGAACAATTTCTGGAAGGGGTCACTTTCTGGATGGGTCGTCGGTTCGTTGATGAACCACTCTCACACGATTGTTTAGAATTGATGTTATTGGAGTTCACTTTGTCACTTGGGTTCACGAGCGAATCTTCCTGAAGATAAAATAAACACTTTTTGACTAACAATCCCATCATGTAACACAATCATGTTTTTTATAAATGTAGGTTTTAAAAAACTAGAGATGGGTCAGATACATTTTTTCACATATTTGATTCTTAAAAAACAAGTCAAGCATATGAGGATAATTTTCCCAAATTGGTATTATTTTTCAATCATTATGATTTTTTTTTTTTTTTTCAAATTAAAACTTTATTTCCTATTGAAGAGTATGTAGAGTTGGGTCAAATCCACTATTTTATGATTCTAAATCTCAAATCCAAATCTCCAATTTTCCTTCAATTCCTGAATCCAAATCTTGGAAAAAATAACTAACGCAAAAAGAAATACAAATAGTAGCTATATGTTAACTTTCTTTATTATTATACATTCATTATAACATAAAAAAGGGAGAAAATGGAAAATTATAAAGAATGATAAGACAGATAGGTACATGTAAAAGGTATAACAGAAAGGACAAACACAGGAAAAGGATATTGCATGTGAATATATAATATATTTCTATAAGAAAAACCTCTTTTTGCTTTATGAGGTAATTGTATTATATTTGGAAGAATATATAGGAATGGTGAATGGAAACCTATCTGTGTGTCCTATCATTCTTTACAATTTTCCATTTTCTTCCTTTTGTGTTTTTTTTCGTTTCTTCTTTTAGGAAGTTGTGTTGCGAGTTTCACACTCCTTCCTGATGAGTTCTGACTAATACATTTTGGTAAGTGTTAAATTACTGGTCTGGGGTCTGTTTGTTAAGGTTGTCCTATAATTATTAATTAAAATTGATTCTGAGCCACAAATAAGCATATTAGAGCTCCAAAACAAATTTTACTTGAGGGGAAAAAAAAAGATAAATAAAAAAATCTTAGATTTGAAATTTTCTCAAATCCTCAAATCTCTAATACCCATAAAGATTTGAAGATTCATGGGCTCATCCCTAGAAAATAGTAGCCTTAATCCAATAATACCATTATTTGTTATATGGTAAGTTTATAAACTTCACAATAGCTTTTAAAACAAATTCAGGTAAATTTAACAAAAAGATTTTTCTTTTAAATCTCAAATGTGACATTTTTTGATTACTTGAATTTCAAATATCCACAACGATTCAAGGTATTTGAAGGGCCAATCCTTAGTTTATAGCTTATATCTTAAAAGAATAACCAAAATCTGCTTTTTAGTTAATGGACCAATAGAAAGATTGACCTCAACTGTGTATTGTTAATATACTGATCTAAAGCCTTAACTCAGTAGCGCAACTAGCTCAGGTAATAGTGCAACTAGCTCAGTCAGTAGCACAAATACCTCAGTCAGTAGCACAAATACCTCAGTCAGTAGCACAAATACCTCAGTCAGTAGCACAAATACCTCAGTCAGTCGTGCAAATACCTCAGTCAGTAGCACAAATACCTCAGTCAGTAGCACAAATACCTCAGTCAGTCGTGCAAATACCTCAGTCACTCAGTCACTACTTTCTACTGAATTAAGTATCATGTGTGTGGGATTCTCAGAACAGCCAAAACAGTGATCAATGCCGAAATTTGGGCTTCCCCTTTTACATTGAAGAATACAACCATGGAACTGGGCGATGTTTCTGTTCTAGAGTTAATGATATGACTCTATAAGGAAAACCTCTTTTAGCTTTATGAGGCAATTGTATTATATTTGGAAGAAGGTACAGGAAAGGTGGATAGAAACATTATAAAAGGGGGACAAACACAATATGGCCTTTACAATGAAAAGAAGAACACAGTTCACACTTTACACTGCTGCCAATGGACAAAGAAAGACTACAGGTATATACTGTATTTTGTTTGACGGAAATGTGGCAATGATGCATTCTGTAAAAAGTAATGGTTGCAATCCTTTAATTTCAGGCGGGAATACGTGAAAGAAGACATGAAATTTTGAATGGTATGACCTTCATATATAGTTCATACTTTATTTATGTGTATGGATCAGAGATCATATTAATTTATATTAAGATCCACATTTTAATATACACTTTATAATCCTTGATACCGATTCCTTAAAGTTAACTATTTAAACCCCTTTACAAACATTCAACAAGATCACTGGAACATAAAGCTCAAGTTGAGACCATTGACAATTTGACGGTACTATGAGAAATCACTTAAGAACTAATAATGCTTAAGGTAAATAAAGGGTACGGAACTCTTCAAGGATTTTCTTGCACTATTGTTTAATAATGGAGATGTTTATTCAAAACTCTTAATATATTATGTGAAACAAAATAATATACACTAGCAAGTCCAAGCATAAATTGCACTATATTTATGTAAAACATTTTTTGAGTCGTGGTTTAAAATTTTATAATTTTATTTTAGAAAATTAATGTCCTCATTTGTATGTTTGGACCAATAAAAAAAGATCAATATTGGGTCCACAAGGGTCAACACTTGGTATTAAAATTTCAACTTCCTGTTAAAATTTTCGACATTTTATTGGATGTTGCATATCTTCATGCCATCATATTGCTATTAAATTCCTCATTTATAAATTTTGACCAATAAAAAATGTAAATATTGACTATTAAGTTTAAAATGAAGATAGATCATTGTTGTACAAACATTTCTTCTAAGAGGTTTAAGGAAAAACAACATAAACTTTTTGAGAAACTTACTTATATTTAATCACTCTATGGCATTGGAGAAGTATTGTGTTAAAACTTAGGTAGTATCTCTTTACAACAGTGGCGTCGCGTCAGGGCAAGCAAGGCAAGCGGTTCTTGCCTTTGCTTGAAGATTAGTTATTAATATTATTATTATTATTATAAAATATTCTTCGAGCATCATTGTGTTTGAAATAAATTTTCCCGCACATGTCAATGACCGTAACATGCATGCAAAATGTGCACTAGTCCATCGTGGTTGAAAGTCAATATTTTTTCGTCTTTCACCCCATAGCTCTACCTAGTGTATTTCTTATTTATGACGTCATAGATCTCAGAGGGGAAGAGCTATGGAACTCCGTAAAGAATGCAAGCAAACGAGTTGCGACTTTTCAACAATCGAAGCTATGCCTGAAGGTTAACGACTATAACCGAAGAATCTGAAAGATACTATTGCATACCCCTCACTTCCCCTTTCAAACCACAGAAGTGACAAAAGTAGAAATTTAAGGAGGTGGGAATAGAATTAGGGGAGTTTTGCCTAAAGGGAGAAAAATTGACAAATTAGTGACCCGGCACGTACTTACACATTTTTTGTGAAGTTTGTTGCAACGAGTGCTTTTGTTTTGATGTGTGTCAGTGAAAGCTAACAAACAAAAGTTAATGTTTTATATACATATAATAATACAATAATGAGTGAAGTTAGTGGAGTGAGCGGCTCTAGTAATAAGTGCAAGTGCGTTATTTGTAGTATAAAACATACATCTTTAGTCGTAAGAGGTTTTTAAGAACGTGTCGAAATAATGAGTATTGGAAGATCCATTCCTAAGTTAAATATAGCCACACTAAGAAAAAAGGATGGCTTTATTAGGCATTTTAATAAAAACATTTATTCAAAGCATTCTTGGCTGTGAGTGGTTCAGAAAATAAATTGTACTGTTGGCCTTGTTTACTGTTTGCCAAAACGGACAAAACTACTTGGACAAAGAGTGGCTACAATGAGCTAAACAATCTTTGCAATGCAGTTCAAAGGCACGAAAGATCAGAATCATATATAAGTGCATTTAATACCTTGAAAGAATTTGGAAAAAATGGGGTAGATCTTTCCCTGGACAGACATTAAAAAATTAGCATTGAACAACACAATGCTAAGGTAAAAATAAAAATCGTGAAGTTTTGAAGCACCTAATAGACGCTGTATGTTATTTAAGCACTCAAGAACTGGCATTTTGTGGTCATGTTGAGTCATTTAATTCTAGAAATAAGGGAAATTATGTGTAGTTCCTAAAATTGATTTCTGATTACGATTCAATTTTTAGCTCAGCATTTAGAATCGTCTACTGTATTCACTGGGCTATCAGCTGGAATACAAAATGACCTCATTGAATCAATTAAAACTGTTATAATAAATGAGATTATAAAAGAAATTCAAACTGCAAAATTTGTGTCTATTTTATTAGATGAAACATCAGACATCTCAAAACTTTCACAACTATCGACTATGTTTCGATATGTGTCCTCTGACGGTGAAATTATGGAACAATTTTTTTGTTTCACAGACGTTTCTGCTAACAGATTTGCCACTGCTTTGGCTAATCATGTTAAACAGATAGTGACAGATGTAGGGTGTGGGGACAAGCTTGTTGCACAATGCTATGATGGGGTTGCAGTAATGTCTGTCGAAATAAATGGTACTCAGAAACTTGTTCGCGATACATTTCCAAGTGCATTGTTTGTTCATTTTCTAGCTCATGTCCTTAACCTTGATTTAACTCAATCAGTAAATAATATTAGTGAGTGTAAGGTGTTTTTTAATACATTAAGTGGAATTTCATCATTTTTTTCCCATTTTAATAAGCAAACTTCATTCTTAGATAAAATTGTTAGAAAAAGACTACCCAGTGTTTCAGCAACTCGATGGATACTATAGTGAAAGACTTGTACATACTGTGATGAACCATCGGGAAAGCCTGATAGAAATGTTTGAAACAATAATAGAGTACCCACAAAAATGGGATAGTGAAACTATTTCTGTTGCTAAAGGGTTTGTCCACTTTCTAAAAGATATTCAGAGCATGTATTTGTTAATTTTATTCACGCAGATTTTTGACTACACTGAGCATCTTTTCAAAATTTTGCTAAGTAAACAAATGGACATCGTTTTCTGTAAAACTGAGGTTGAAGAAACTAAAAAGAGTTTGTCAAATCTTAGGCTTATATCTGATGACATTTATTCCAAAACACTACAAACGGGGCTAGAACCAGACAAAAGTGGACGTAAACGTAATTTAAATCAAGATCCTAAATTGAAATTAAGACAAGTTCATTGTGAAGTAATTGATAACATTGCCATGCAAATACAAACACGCTTTGAGAAAATTAACAACCTAAAAATTTTTGAACTGTTAAATTCATCAAAATTTAATGAATACAATCAATCATTTGCTAATGAACAAATAAATTATTTGATTGGAAATTATGGAAAATATTTTGAAACAAGCAGATTGCGTTCCAAACTCAATGTGGTTTACTCTAGGGAAGCAATAAAAAATAAAATTGTAGTGAATATGGTTAAGTATATTAGTGAAAATAGTCTAGATGAAGCATTACAGGAGTTTAAAAAAACTGTACGAGTGTGTGGCAACACTCCCTGCTACAACATCATCAGTTGAGATATCATTGAAAAGAATAAAAACCTATTTCAGAAATACTATGGGACAAAATAGACTTTCTGGTTTAGCACTACTTCCAATTGAAAAGGGTCTGCTTTTTAAATTGAAGCAAGGAGTAGACTTCCATGAAAGAGTAATAGCAGAGTTCGTAATAAAGGCGAGGAGGATGGGCTTTATTTAAAAACACTAGAAAAAAATATGATGAGTAAAAAGATCATTGATATACTTAAATAAAAATTCATTTAATATATAAAAAAAATAATCAAATACACTAAATAAGCCGTAGGTCGCAATAAAAGTGATTTTTAAACACATATTTTTTATTATTTATATGTATATTTAACATAGTTAATTAACACACAATATTGTTGGTTTACATTAAATTATAAATATAAAATGTTTTTATGTATACTTAATGTAAAAATTGTCAGCTTTAGGCGAGGCGGAACCGGGGTGGGGGACACAGCGGGAATTTCTCCTCACTTGTTGAAATATTGAGAGTAGCCATTTTGTTTAGGATATTTATAAATGTTTAGAAATGAAATTTAATTAAAATCGTTAGGGCTAATTTTGAGAAAATTGACTTTTTCTCTTATTGCCCTTCAGTAAACTACGCTTAATTTTAGGGTTGGATATCCAATTCCAAAAACCCCTCAAGTCAACCCTATGAAAACCCCAGACACCAAGTATAAGCCCGATCGGTATAATAGTTTAGTCTCTAGTTGAAGGTACTGATAGACAGACAAAAATTCAAAAACAACTTTTTCGGATTTGGGGAGTCATGAAACATTGAGATTCATCAAAATCTCGGGTTTAATTTTTTTTTTCAATGGTCACAATACTTTCTCTACCTGTAAGATAGTGATAAAGTAAACATGGATCAATTCTGAATATTGCTTTTTGGTTAAAAGCCAGAACGTTCATATACTGGGATGTGAGTTATGAATTCAAGTATCTATAAAACAATTGTGATTTTAGACCAAATATTTTGATACCAGTAAAAAAGGTTTCAATCATAACTATTAAATGGTAGTTATGTTTCCTTACATGGTATTTGGTGTCCTGAGAGGTTCTAGGTCTGTACACATCTTGTGAGCGTTGCTGTCTCAACGCCTCCTTGTACTCCCTGGAAAACAAGCACAAGTCAGCTCTGAGTCAAATGCACAACAGGTTCTGTCAGCCCCAGGAAGCACAATCTAGAACATGAATGTGGTGAGGGGATTTATCAACCATGGCTGAGATCATGGGGGAGTCTTACCATGGATGATTTCAATCCATATAGACTGAAGCTAGATACCTATCTCACCTCTGATAACACCTGATTTAGACAGGTAATACACCTCACACCTGATAACACCTAACTCAGGTAATACAACTCTCCCGGCTGATAACAGCTAACATAGACAGGTAATAAACCTCTCACACCTAATAACACCTAACTTAGACGATTAATACAGCCCCACCGTTAGACACTTCTTTTGAGAATTTATCATACTTATCATAAATATGTTTTACATTTTCTGTGACATGATAAAAAAAATCGCCAAAATAATACTAAAGAATCAATAACTATAAACAGCTGTATTCCTATTAAAAAATAATTTGGTTCCCAGTTGTATTTAAATATTATCTAAATTATTTTACCCACAAACAATCAAAAATCATAAATGCACACATGCAAAGATAATGTGTTTTAATTATTTCTTTTAGAACAAAATCAAAATGATGTTGCATCAGAATACACTGGCAATGTCCCAAGGATGTTAACAGAAACATCAGATGAGTTAAAATAAGAGCAATAAGTCTTCTTTTCACACTCACATGTAGAATACAGTGCTCGGTGGTTGAATAGATGACTAGTGTTAGGTATGAGTATTAGTGCCACATATGCTCACATCTTTAGATAAACATGACAGAGTGGCACAAAGTGAACAACAAATTATGAAGTAAAATCACAAACAATTGAATAGTTTTAATGCCCATTAGCATGTTCTTCCATTCTATCATGTATGTAGACCTAGATGTAATCATTTGTATTTCAGTGCTCCACAACAACTGTCATATTAACTATACAGTTATTCTCATGGCAATCTCACTATAGATACAGAGACTATTTCATTACATGTTTTTGTTTTTTTCAAACAAATTTAAATTAAACTTTATTTTTATAAATGAAAAGGGTAGTTGGCTCAATGCACTCTTTACAAATCCTGAAAGAGACTCTTTAAAATATTAATAAATACAATATATAAATTAATATTAAATGAATGTTTATAATGTTCACTCTAATAACATTTATACATCCAGCCAAGGGAGATTCTATCATCCATAATGTAAATTAAAACAAATACATCCTCTTCAGTGTTACCAACCTGTATGTTTGAATATGTTCCAAAGGTTTCCTTTCTTCAAGGGTTGCTACTGTGTTGGTTCCATTCAAGTGAACGTGAGTGGGGCTGGAATATAAACATCAGTACTGACAACAACATGACAAACCAAACAAAGCAACAGCCAATATAACATGCCCACCCACTTGTTAGTGCATGCTCCATCAATATATTCCCCTTGACGATGCTCGCTAGGTAAAATACAGATAACAACAGTATATTAATAGAATAACGTCCTAATTTTATCTAAAAACACACCATCTTGATACAAACACACAATATGGATCTTAAAAAACACTACAAGTGTTCATGTTTAACCTTTACAGACTAAATGTTAAATAATATCCTGGAATCTGGTTGTGGGGTTTCTAAACCACTAGTGAAGGCCATAATTTTTCTTAGAAACTAAAATATGGGAATTATATTTTTTTAAATCCAACAAATACGAAAAATAAGCCTGTTGTTTTTGTCTTTTTTAATATTTCAGTTTGTGGGCAAAATGAAGATTCATATTTGATAGGAAAAAAAAAGATTCAACCAATTTGTAGCTAAACAAAATGGCAATGTTTATGATTCATAAAAGAATTGAGAAACCTGAGCATTATCTGACATGGAAGTGTAAACAATGTACTTGTTCATAGCTCTAGAATTTAGGTAATAAAGTCATGTGAGCTTCTTCATATTATACATAAGAGAGGACTCACCCTTCATTAGACTGGTCCAGGTAAGGATGCTTCAACTCCTCGACTGTGCAGTCCAACATCTTTCTTTCAAACTGTTCTTCAAGTATCATCGTCTAAACCAAATATTTACACCAGTTTTTGAAAATAGCTTTATTGTGAATAGTGATTCTTGCACTTCAAATAAAATCATTACTAGGTTCAGTGCTCAATTCCAAAGAAACAATAACGAGTGATCAGAATAATCTAAACAAATGTTAGGATGCATTGTGTGTGTTGTTAGCCACTAAACTACTATTTGGCATCAGAAACTATAATAACTACCTCCACCATGGTTGCGTTCTCTCCAGGACTGATGGTCGATGGGGTGGATGAGCCACTTATATTCCCGTTCATCTGGGGCTCTGTCTTCTCTTCCTGTGAGTCCTGAAAACATAACTTGCACTGACTCTCATCCAGGAGGGCATGGTTCAATTCTCACCAAAGAGGCTATTTTCATGTCTTATCTTTAAGTGGGAGGGTAGGGGCTTTTTAATGCACATACTTCTTAAGTCACTAATTAATGATTTTGGGAAAAAAGCTAAATGTCTAAATTGCAGTTACAAATACAAGGTTTAATTTTCGAGCAATTAGTGAAGGAAAGGTTGGGTAGGCTGGTTAGTATATTCAACTATCACCAGCCTTGTAAAGCTGTTAGTAGTGTTTGTTGAATTTATCATCAGGTAAAATATGTGAAAGATGCTAAGAGAGCAAGGATTAAAATCATTTGTTTATAAAAGCTTCACTGCAGGCCTCTATTAGTGTAGAGAGAGGATGGGAAAACCATGAATTCACTGTCAATTGTGAACATTGGTACGATTAGTGGGACTAACCGGCCTTATCCACTTCTTGTCGAGTCCTCCGTCACTAGTGCTGTAGCCACTGTCCACGGTATACCTCTTGTGCCTGAGCTCCCAGTGAGGTACATCCATGCCTCCGTGCCTCAACCTGCGATTGTCCTCACTCAAAAGGCCTCGCTTCTTGTCCTCTTTCAGGCTCTTGAGCTCCAGGAATTTGAAGACATGCACTCGTCCGCGAGTGCACAGCTGTGCTCATACAAAACATTGTTAGGAGACATGTACTCATCTTCAAGTGCACAGCTGCTGTGCACTTTTAATTGTCATGTTCAGCCAACTATACAGCATTAGTTGCCATGTTCATTCAGCTGTGCACCGTTATTGGCCGTGTTCAGTCAACTGTGCACCGTTAGTAATCCTGTTCAGTCAGTTGTGCACTGTTAGTTGTACTGTTTAGTCAGCTTGTGCACCGTTAGTTGTACTGTTCAGTCAGCTTGTGCACCGTTAGTTGTACTGTTCAGTCAGCTTGTGTGCAGTTAGTTGTCCTGTTTAATCAGCTTGTGCACCATTAGTAATCCTGTGCAGTTAGTTGTTCTGTTCAGTAAGCTTGTGCACCATTAGTTGTTCTGTTCAGCCAGCTGTGCACCATTAGTAATCCTGTTCAGCCAGTTGTGCGCCATTAGTTGTCCTGTTCAGTCAGTTGTGCGCCATTAGTTGTCCTGTTCAGTCAGTTGTGCACCGTTAGCTGTCCTGTTCAGTCAGCTTGTGCACCATTAGTTGTCCTGTTCAGTCAGTTGTGCACCGTTAGTTGTCCTGTTCAGTCAGTTGTGCACCGTTAGTTGTCATGTTCAGTCAGTTGTGCACCGTTAGCTGTCCTGTTCAGTCAGTTTGTGCACCGTTAGCTGTCCTGTTCAGTCAACTTGTGCATCGATAGCTGTCCTGTTCAGTCAGCTGTACACTTTTAATAGTCATGCTCAGTCAGCTGTGCCTTATTGTTAAGGACATGCAAAATTCAAATTTGTGATAATGCAAATTTTAATATTTTAGCACAAGTAACATGAATATAAGGTTTTTTCTCTATATAAACACAATTTCTTTGTGATTTGGTAATATTAGAAGTTTTTTTTAGGTTAACATTAAAAATCACGATTTATACTTTAGCTCATTACGATACTTAGATTTCGATAGTTTCTTTGTCTTCAGGCTTTAAAAGATTTAATGCTTAAATTTCAATATATACTTTGTTTTAAGCCTTTAAGAGATTTCACGGTAAGTCCCAGAAAGGTCATTAATGTATAAAAAAAATGGACCTTGGAACAGGCGATAATGTTTGGTCTAGACATAAGACTGACAATTATTTCGATATTGTTATTTGTAAAAATCGAAAGTAATTACATATATTTAGAGAGATCAAGTTCCAAACGTGAAATGTTTTGTGCATATTTATGTTTGATTTATCTCCAAATATGTTAATAAATAGTTAAAAACACAATACATACGAAAAATATAGACATTTTTATGCGAGTTTAGTAACGTTACTGTATCATGGGACTACAGGTATTCTTGCGTGAAGCACATCAAATCAGAAAAACACAATGGGTAGAGTGTCTAAAATTTCTGAAAGTACCAAACACCAGGCATAGGTAATCACTTTGTTGAATACATTCAAGAAGGAGGATGATTTTTCATATGCAATGGCAAATGACGTGAGGAGGCAATTTAGTTACCATATGCAAAAGATAACTCAAAAGACTTATTGTGACGTACAACAATGTTCTGACTGACAAATAAGTCTAAAGGAAAATAATCTGGGCACAGTGACATTGTTTTCATTTGTGAGTGTAAGAAAAGTTTATTTTATAATCAACTTCACATCGATAAATAAATATTAAATAGAGTACTCATTGTGAAACAAGTTCAAAATATAATAGCTCTGCTTTGATTAATAAGAGAGCCATTTATTTATGGTAAGGGAATAAAATTATACATCATTGTGTGCTCACCATAATATACTTAGTAACCTAATGTTGGTGAATAAATTGATATGTGTCCAGAAGTAAGATACCATTTTTTGGACTTATGCCCTAATTTTTAATGAATATTAATTCGACTCATATTAACATAAATAAAAACATTGCTTTCAGCATTAAATATTGATTTTTGAGAAAAATAACACCACTTTTCCCCTGAAAGTAACCTCACCCTTTGCATGTCTCTCTCTGCCTTTTGGTAGTCATGTTCAGTCAGCAGCACATTTTTAGTAGTCATGCTCGGCCAGCAGCACACTTTTAGTAGTCATGCTCGGCCAGCATTTAGTAGTCATGTTCAATCAGAAGCACACTTTTAGTAGTCATGTTCAGTTGGCTGTGCATGTTTAGTAGTCATGTTCAGTCGGCTGTGCACTCTTAGTTTTTGTGTGCACTCAGCTGTACAGTTTGGCAATGGATGTTCACATACTTTGTCAAGATGTTATTTTTATTTTTTCATCGTTAATGACTGTTTCCAATTACATAATTCATGGAAAACAAAAGTTTGTTGGTTGAAGTTTGGAACAGCGCAATATGGCCTTATTAGTGTTATCTATATTTATAAAACTATTATTGGTTCCTATTTAATCTAAGTTTTAAGTAAGTATAACACTTTTCCTGTGTTAAGGTTTCCCTCTATATATTATTACTAATGATAACAACAGACGCGAGAACTTTAACAGGCCGGCACTGAATCGTTTAAGTACCTGATGTGTGAGCATAGTTACACAAAAGAATAAAATAATCAATCATCGCTAAGTAATGATTCATACAGATAAATAGTTACTAAAACTAGAAAAAATAAATAAATTACTTGAATAAAGAGTGGTAGTAAAAGCATAAGAATTCAAAAAAATATTGACATAATTTAAAATAACAAAAAACAAACAATAAAGCAGAATAATGTGAGTTTTGAATATTTGAGGTAGAACATGTACTGAGTAGACTAATGATGAGGGAGTTTCTTAAATAACTCTCAGAGTCAGGCTTTTTTTTTTTTTTTNTTTTTTTTTTTTTTAGTGAAGGAAATCAAATTCAACAAACCTTGAATTTGCGCTATAGATACAACAGCCAATTCCTTGTAGGAGTATATGAGAGGAAATAATTTTGAATTATGAGAAGCCTGAGAAGGGACATGAACACCTAGATGATCAAGGCCCCAATTTACAGGAAATGATAGTGAAAATATTAAAAACAAAAGAAGAAGAGAGTTTGGAGCACTAAAAGGTTTTGAATTCTGTCATAATCATATTAAATTCGATTAGTTAAGAATTTATCATATCAAGCAGTGAAAAATTTACGTTGAACGCAGGGGCCACGCCCCACCAACATTTTCCCATATTTTCCCCTTCCTTCTTTCTTTTGGCTCTATAAAATATTTTGGAAAAAACATGAATATGAAGTGGAACACCATTCTCTACACATAGTGAATTATTGGATTTGTTATATAGTATTCTTTGCTTCAAGCATTCTGTGAGGACCATATCAGTGCTAGAGTGACTGAATATAGAAATTGAGCAGGGCAAGCTCTGATAGGCCCTTTCAGAAAAGCCACACTCAGTGTGAGATGACTCTAAAGGTCAATGCCAGCTTTACACTAGCAAATAGGACCAA
Source organism: Timema douglasi (assembly GCA_901482245.1). NCBI lineage: Eukaryota > Metazoa > Arthropoda > Insecta > Phasmatodea > Timematidae > Timema > Timema douglasi. The sequence continues at coordinate 5,576 of CABEEJ010003465.1, read as the reverse complement.
TGTGAACTGTCCTGCTGTACAATAATGGTGGTCTATATTTTGTTCTTTCGGCTTGTGTCTGTGTTTTAGCATGTGTTAAGACCCACGAAGTAAGATGACGTATGAAAGTAATGAATTAAAATAAATAGCATAAATTAGTTACTAAAAAAACTCTTGTTTTCTCCATTAAAACTGAAAGAAAAACTTATAATAAACGTCTAGGAGCATATCAGCCTATTGACTTTACATTTGTGCAGGTGAATGCAAGAAAAAAAGAACTTTTTCTAATGCTTGGCTTGGAAAACAATCGTGGTTAACTGTGAGTGAAGAAAAATAGAGCTTATTTTGTTTTTATTGTTTATTATTTGGTGGTGAAGGGTTGTGGATAATGGTTGGCTGCAAGAATCTTAAAGATTTAAGTAAAAGAATTAAAAAACAAGAGGAATGTGAAATACATTTGTAAAATGTATTAAGTGTAAAATATTTGGAACAGTAAATATTGTATCACAAGATATAGTCTGCGGTCAAAATTTCAGTCCATAAACACAATGAGCACGTGTCGAAAAATAGGCTTATATTAGGCAGATTTATAGAATGCTTAAAATACTGTTGTACTCATGAACCGGCATTAAGAGACAAACGCGCCCAACTTTTGTACAAGTAATGTCATCACTTGGCAAGTTTAATTAAAAACCTGTATTATTTTATTATTTCTGTTTGTTTAGTGATTTTTGAAAACTAAAGAAACTTAAATAAATTTAATGTAATATGTTAACACATTTTGAGAAAAAATCATTACTGATAAGCTTTGACCTGGCCCCACCAAGAATAAAGATCACGTGCCACCACTGGTTGAACATCTTCTAATCTGAGAGAGTCAGTTAAGGTAACGCAATTCCAAGCAACACTCGCATATTCTAACTTAGATATAACCAAGACATAAAACAGGCAGTCAACTTTCTAAAATGAAGAGGTACCAGGATAAATTTAATAAGTCTAAGTAGTTTAAATGATTGAGATAAAATGTGACCAGCATTAAAGTGAAAGTTGAGTTGGTTGTTAGAACACCTAAATCTTTAATTTATTAGCGATAACCTATTTCATTTTTAAGAGACCATTGTAAAATACCATTTTATGTTATATTGAAATCTATACAATCTACCAATGATTTGATAATTTTAAATATTATGAAATAATTTGCAAAGAGTAAATATCTCAATGAAGTATTTAACAATGCCATCAATAAACATTAGAAAAAAGATAACCTAAAGAACCCTAGGGTGCACCAAAGGGGGTTGATTATATTAATAATAACCATGATAACCTAAGTGAAATTGACCCACACATTAATTAAAATGTGTAAAATATAAAAATATAATATATGTTCTAATGATGCAAATATTATGTGATGTAACTCACACTAGCTGTTGGAGACAACAGAGGGTTGTTGGTGAGGTCCAGGTAAACAAGACTTGTCATGGTGCGTAGCTCCACAGGTAGAGATACTATCCTATTACAACTGATATCCATCCTTTCCAGTCTGAGTTGCATCAGTTCTGGAACAAAACAACTCACAGCTCATACACTGCTCATGTTTCAAGTGTTGTAAGGAATTGTACCAAGCGTACTACTTGTCAGTCCTGATTCATACAGCCCAATTTTCTTAGGAAGAACCTTATTTGGCAGCTAGAAAAGTTACTATAGGCCGTTCCACTGTTAAATTGCAGCACAGACTCTTATGGATACATTAACACATCTTTCTAGCCCATTAGTTTCCCTACTGTAGCTACAGAAATAATTGTATAATGTACTTACGTCAAAACAACAGAAGAGTCTTACTTAACCTGTGCTATCCCCTGTCAAGTTATTGTTCGAGTGAAGTGAAGGCTACACTTGCGCGGCTCATCATAACACAGTATTGCAGGAAATAAAGTATAACGAAATATAGCAAACTATAATTATTAACAAAATGTAAAAGTACACTGGCCATAAAGTATAATGTATCTCAAAATTTGAAGTAATAAAAAATAAATGAAAAAGGGTTTTACCTGTATCAGTCAAAACACATGCTCTTGGTATGAGCCATTCAATTCCATACGTTTCATATCTACACTAGAGGTTTATAAACATTACCGCAATTATGTGTCGTGCATTCGTCTGATGTTTATTTTCAGCTGAACACTATCACAAGCACTGGATCACAGAAGACATGTTCCTTCAAAATGTCCCACAAGTATTATCCTAATTCATGAACAAGTGTTTGAAAAGACATTCTCTTCATAATGAGCTTTATCCCAATACACCACTGACCTTTCTTTGGTGATCGCAAAATCTTATTGAGCAAGCTTATTGTCTGAGGATGAGCATTTTCTTCCAGAAAAATGTTTTGGTTGACAAAGAATTGATCCAGTTTGCCTAGATTCTCTTATTAACATAAACACTGTTCACTTTGTGGGTGGAGTCTAGTGGGACTCTTCTTCTAAAGTTCAAATACACGTTTCACACTGGGTCCCACCGATTGGCTGAGTCTATATGACTAGAAATAATGCTCCACAACAAAGGCCTTCTCACAAATACTTACTTAAGGCCATTGCATAGCATTGTGCTCTACAACCCTTCACTTCTAGCACCAAGATCACACCACAGCCTTGCTCATGTTGCCTTCCCACCAATAACTAGGATGCAAAATGTTGCCAACTTTCAGTATACTTTATTTCCAGCCATACTGTAGCTGATGCCATGGAACTCTACAACAAGATATTTCTAGATCTTGGTCTAGAGCTTTCTGGGCGAGTGTTGATTGTTCCACCATTTCTATGCATGCACCATGTTCTACTCATTTTTGAGTCCCCTCTATCCATCTCTGGGGTTATGTGAGAGCATTCAAGAATTAAAAATTGGCCTGTTTAGCCTTTATGTTTCACTCTTGATACTTGGGTCCACTAGCTTAGGTTATATAAGCACTGCTTGTGGCAGGATACCATTTACTTTATTCTAAGTTCTCTTTCAGCTTAAAATTAATTTGCTTAACTTTGCAAAATTATAATTTTTAAATTTAACTAATGTTTAATAGATTCTTATCGGGCCAGGATATAATGGAAGCACTAGGATTTCAAGTATCAGAGAGTAATAATATAAATACAGATGAGGCATTGCAAATAATTTTACAGGACCTCACTTTTTGACAGAAAATTAGGACAGAGTGTGTGTGTGTGTGTGTGTGTGTGTGTGTGTATATATATATATGAAAAAGTGGAGTCGATGTTAGAAAAGAACACTAAATCGGTATTTTGTAAAGCAAGACTAGTTGGTCCCTTTTGCTTTTAAAGAAGAAATATGTGAACAAATTGAAGAAATGGAAATGTTGGTACAATTTCTCCAGGGAAAAAGAGTCGATGAAGAATCCTTTTGTAATGTCTTGAAGAGTGTCAATTCAGGTTTTAGGATAGTTTACCATCCCACAGTAGGTTCTTCACTTGGTTATAGAACTGGGCTGCATTCTGGGTTTGGTCCACCACGTCATTTTTTTATTTCAGTTATTTGTTATTATGCTGCAGAGGTGCATTTTCTAGAGCTTCATCATTCATCATTATCTTTGTTACTGTTCAGGTTGTTTATCACATTCAGACTACTGCCTTGCTCTGGCTTGTTTTTAAACCAAACTCTGTGAATATCTCATCCCACACAGAGTGCTTCTCCTGCACTTCTTCCCCATTCTCTCCCCAGATCATGACATCAGTATCCCCTCTCATCCATTACTAGGATGAAGAGACAGGGAGCAACCATGTTGGACACACTCGCTGTTTACAATTACAATCTGCATACTGGTAGAAGTCGAAGATGTGAATTAATGCCCTCTTGGAAAGACAAAACGCAGCTTTTTAAAACAGAACCAAGAGGTTTGTCGACCAGTCGTAGGCTATAAGTTTAGTGTTTCTCTCATTATTTTAGTGCAAGACTTTGTTTAATCACAATTGTTATCGGAAATAAAACCAAGGTTGTACACTACTTATTATATAAAAATCAATATAATAATGTGTGAATGAGTTAAGTGAGTGTTTAAAAAGTGCACAAACATTTGCATGGCTATAGGAGGTAAAACAATTTGTTTTAATTGAATATTGAAACCCATCTTCAGTTCAACATGCCAGAATTAAAACCCTAACTTACTCTTTGCAGGTGATTTTGTGCAGTGTCTATTTAAAGTGGATTTAATATAATATTAGTAATAAAGAATAATACATAATTATTGACACAAATCACACTTCAAATGTATTACCTTAAAGTTTATACAGTTTCTAATGTTGTATTGTGAACACTACAAGGACAAAACAACACCAATTCAGTCGTGAGCTGGGCCACAAGTTTCTATGCGCTTGATCTCTGGACTGTGAGTCAGTGCGCTCTTTATGTCATTATCTCTTGCACTCATGGCCGAGTCAGACGAGAGAATTTCACCTGGTCTCTGCTAGTGACACTACCATCCAAGAATATCATCTCTGAATGGTCTTCAAGAAGCAACCTAACAGCTAGTAACTGGCTTATGAGTGGATAGGGAAGGAAGTGTTGAAATCAGCATAAACTATATAAACTCTCTAAATTTCTATATTACAGTAATTTCATTGGCTAGGGCTGCGCACACAGTTTGTGAATACAAGCTGTCCTCGCCAGAGCAAAAAGTGAACACTCACTTTCCACCACCGACCAACATATCTGGATTCTCTATGTGAGAAATGCTTGTTTCACCGCAATGTCGTACATTTCTAACTCAGTCTTTTCATGCCACCCTTTTCCTTTATATTTGCCTTATTTAATTTCATCTTCATTTTTTTAAGCTTAAACTCTAATTATTTTGTCTGATAAAGTTTTGGTTCAAAGCCTGTTATTATATAATTGGTCGATTTAACTTATTTCTTGAGATGTTTATACGTGACAACTTCTTTGTCGGAGGTCCATCTCTATAAATTGATATAAATGGTCGATTTAACTTATTTCTTAAGATGTCTATACGTGACAACTTCTTTGTCGGAGGTCCATCTCTATAAATTGAGGATGGCCCTATAAAGACCGATTCTTACATTTTTGCTTTGGGTCTTATGCCTGGAGCATCTCCTTTTAGAGAAGTTGGCACTTCTGGCCAACCTTAGACTGTTGTGAGGTTAGACGAGACTTCATCTCCTTCCCTTTTTTGAAGCTAGACTATTTGAGGATGGCCCTCAAAAGGGTACTCTCTGGCCATTTTGCTTTGGGTAAACATTCTTGTGGTTAAAGGATTCATTCAGGAGCATTACTCCCGGGTCTGCAGCTTTGATAAAGTGTTAGTTCATTAGGATATTTTTGCTCAATAATATTAAATTTCTAACTGTTAGCAAATGTTAATGTCGAGTACACAAAATTAACGTCCGAGACGAACATAGAATCTACAAATACACTTAGTGGGCTAATTAACACAAAAGAAGGTTAGCGTGAGCACAAAACGACGCGGTCGGTTTGGTGACGGAAAAAGAACTGTCTAAGGGAAAGTTATGTGATTGGCTAACTCGTGATGCTTGCGCTACTGCAGCGCCTCTCGTGATTGGTGCAGTGGTTGGATCGTG
>CABEEJ010003464.1:0-82172 GCA_901482245.1 Timema douglasi | reverse complement strand
CTAAATTCGGCCTTGCTCCAGCCAAGCCCATTTTGCGTTGTTTAAATACGTCGGGCCCGGATGAGAAGTAAGGTGCGGTGGAAAATATTAAGGGAAAAGATTACAACTTTTTAAAAGTCACTTTTTTCATGTATTTGTCATGGCTCTTTAAAAGTCACTTTTTTCCATGTATTTGTTATGGCTCTTTGAAAGTTGTGTTTAAATTATTTTTTATTGTCACCAAATCTTACTACCCGCTTGGTTTGTATGCATATTAACTCATTAGGCTAATGTATTAGGGATTAACAAGATTGTATTTAAAGGAAATGGATATGTTATTGCGGGGAGGGAGAATGGAAAACAATTTGAGAAAAGGGTGAACGAGGTTCCTAAACTATGGGTGGACTGGTCCCTGAACTAAGGTCTTTGGCTCCAAACTTGGGGTGGAATTTGGCTGAAAACTGGGGAGGAACTTGACCCCCAAACTAGGAGGGAACTTGGCCTACAAGCTAGGGAGGAACTCAGCCCACAAACTAGAGTGGAAATTAACCCACAAGGTAGAGGAAAATTTGACTTCCAAACTAGGGCGGAACTTGGCCAAAAGATTAAATCTTCATCCAAGAGATTTTGAGCCTCGCGAATAAGAGGATGTCCTTCGATGGACCTCTGGTTGAGAGGACAATAGGAAGGAAGAGGAAGGGGGGAGGGTAACTGATCAGGATGTCCGGGTTTGATAACTCCTCCACCACTATCACAACTTTTACATTAGTAGTTAGTGCCGGGATCCTCCTACACTCAGATTCAGATAGGAAGAAACTTATTTTACCAACTTGACTAAAGTTATTCAAACAATTTTTCATATATTCATATTATACATCATATAATGTTAGTTGTAGTTTTTGATAAATATTGTTAATACCCATAAATTAACACTAATAATACAGTAAATGCTATCAATGTTGACAGTAATTTTTTTTTGTATCTTCCGAAAAGGCTCTTCCTACCAGAATCCTGCTATACAAGTATACATTCATCTCAACATTTAGTAAAATGTTTGCCCTAAACTGAATGAGTTTTATTTAACTCAAATTATTTATTAAATAAATTAGTCATATTTAATTTAAATTGCTATGGGTTTAAATAAATGTCACCTGTTTATGTTTTTACTTCTTTGTAAAAAAATTGTAGTACTGTAATCGTAACGATTTTCGACCCCGAGATTATGATGAATCCTTACGTTTTATATGCCTCCTTACAAAAAAGGGGATTTTACCATTTCTTTCCATCTCTCTGGTTGTCTGAAACAATTTGATGGATTTTGTTCAAACTTTATATTAGATGTTTTTATGGCTATACCTCGGGATTTTTTAAAATCCTAGCCCTTAAATTACAGGTGAGCAATTTTTGAACGTTCAACATTTTTTAAAAATAGTTCTAATTATTTGGTTTAAAATTGATATCTAGAGAGTGATTGACCTGACAAATAACACTATTCCTTTGTGTAGGGGGGCAGGGGTAAGGTCATCTAAGTATAGTTTACAAATGAATGATCTTTGAAAATTCAAAATTTTTCGAAAATGGCTATCAACGATTTTGTTTATAATGGCTACATCCAAATAGTGATTGACTTGACAATTAACACTGTACACTTTTTTTTTCTGGCGAAAAATTCTTTTAGGGTTAAGTTATTGACGAGTAATGTTTGAAAATTTGAATCAAAAAGAGAAAAAGGTTTGAACGTTTTTGTCTAAAATTTATATAGTAATAGTTTTTATTTTGATCAAACAGATGGGATGTTTGTTTTTCTGAGGAACGCTTGCTTGTTTCGAGTGGTCCGTGTAGGTGATGCACTAGAAAATATGGTTTCCACCACTTACGTATTGTTTTAAATACAACGGCTTTGGTTCGTTATATAGCTTATTGTTTACAACAAAAATATAGATCAGACAGCCTTTTAAAGTTATAATTAGATTTTAACGTACTGGAACGAAATGTAATAAAACTCTTGGAATCTTTTACGATCTTTTTTTTAATGATTGTAATGACAAAATAAACAAGTGTAGACATATTATTGTAGTATAGTGAACTGTGCCGTGAATAATCGAGCTGTAGACACAACACCCGTTCTAACCAAGTCTCCGCTTTCAAAGAGTAAAACTCTATAGACTTGATACGCTTAGACTGAGCATCAAATCTACAGCCAACAGTGCCGACATGTCTTGAAACTCACAACACACAGTCCTTAAGTGACGTCACAGCCACAGAGCGATATTGGCCGAGTCCAGCGCAGACGCTACGAATGCGTCGTCTACTAATGTAAGTCTACGCAGTCTCATTATCTCAAGTGACGTCACAGACCCAAAGAGCTATTGGCCGAGTCTAGTTCAGAGAGAGTGATTAGGTATGCGCTGTCTACTAGCATACGTCTTCAAAGTCTCAAGTCCAGGTTACGTCACAGCCACATACAGTTACTGTTTGAAAACAAACTATTCATTAAAATTAAACTCGAACAGTTAGAACTGGTTAGGCTTCCTACTTGCAACAGAAGATTATTAGAACTACAAAATAAAGTGTAAGAAAAGGCTGCGACATTTTGGTAGTATTTGCAAGACACGAACTACGAACTACACCTAAACAAACGAAGTGTTAAATAACTGCGATGACTTTACTTGTGTCATGATTGGCTGACAGGGACGCGTGGTACACTTTACGTAACGTAACGCAGCGGGAAAATTTTCCTTCAAATAACTCTTACGTTAAGGGAAAGTAACGTCATATTTAAGTCAAAGTGCATAGTGATTGCTTCCATTTAAAAACACGAGGATAACCTTAACGCTACGTTACGTTACGTTACATGAACGTTGATCGTAGTTCTGGTATTAGTCCCCTAGCGTTTCATTTACGAACTGTTGCGAAACAATCCATTGATGTGATCGATAGGTTAAGAATTCACCGAATTTGGGAAATATATTATCACGACTGGTGTTTGGGACGTTGGACTGTTGTGAAAACAAACTCTCTATAAATAGTGTCGGTTGTAACCATTTCATAACACATGACCCTCAAGGTCACCTGATAACAATGTGGTTGGTTTGCTTATTAGACTATCTTTTTTCGGGACGCCGGATATGTGTGGTTTCGGCTGTTACTAGACCTCCATAGTTATTATAGTCAGATATTTCGATATACTTCGTTATTGGTAGTCAAAGTTTTGTCGGTAATAGGCGACAGTTCGTATTGTGACCATTAAAAGCTTGCATACAGTCTATGATAAGCAAAACAGGTGAGCGATAGGTTTAGTTATTGGATTATATAAAACAATACTCTTTTTAGTAAAGTTTTGTTGGTTTATTTAACTTTGACACAAAGGTGGTTGTATGAGAAGGGTATTCGCGTAAGAGGAGAGTAGGAAAACTACTCTCTGTGCACCCGAACAAGATTCGAACTTCATGTTGGCAACTAGCGACCTACCATAATTTAATTTTAGGATAAAAATAACACACAATATTGCTGAGTCGGGTGAAGGCACCAAAGTGTCAAAGTGGCGCTATAAAGACATACCTAGAGTGCCGCTGGGATAAGGTGTATGTCCCTGAATACACCAACATGTAAAAAGTGTCAAAGTGGTGAAATCAAGGCACCCTCAGAGTGTCGCTGAGATAAGGTTTATGTGTCTGGCGACACCAAGGTGTCAAAGTGACGTATTTGTTCCGTCATTGTAGTTCGATCAATGGCGACACTGACCTGCATCACTGATGAGCTGACCACAGCCGAGAGGTCATGTTTCACTCGCTCACTGCTATTATTAAATGGCTCGCCATCACAGGGCTGTCCAATTATATGGGTAGAGTGGTACCCCACCCTGACTCTTACAACCCTACCACGACCGCGCTAGTTCTGATGGTGAGTCGATGCCGCGGTATTCAACTGGTGTCTCCCTATAAGAGCCTCTCCATTACCATTCGCGTGTCATTTCCTCTAGAGTACAGATAGTGCTTCAGTTTTAAAAAAATTTCCATGAAGGTGGTATAGAACAGGATGTGAGAAAAATCCAGTGTTTTTGCAGATTTTATGACTTAAAAAAAAATTGCCAAAATAAATAAAATATTGCTCCAGTACAAACATAATTTTATTTTATTCACATGGTGACCTCAAAATTTCTTGAATATCTGTAAAGTGTATCTTGGAATTTAATGATAACTTTTTTTCTCTTCGTTTAAAAAGTTTCTCATCTAATGCCGCTATGCTCATGAAAGATATTCAAGAAATGTTGATATCACCATGCGAAGACAATTAAACTCTATATTTGTACTGGAGCAATATTTTATTTATTTTAGCTAAAAAAGGTTTTGACATAAAAACTGTAAAAAATACTGGCCTTTTCTCGCGTCCCCTTCCATTCCACCTTAATTTTTCGTTTTTTTATTTTTTTTTATTTGTAATTTAGTGACTTATTCTGAGATTTATTTCCATGCCTTCCCGGTGCAGTGAGAAATCTATACCGAAAATTGAGGGGCCACCTGTTCAATCAAATTGGCACCGTCTTTTGAGGATAAATATTTCACCATTTTAAAACAAAGGCACAATTTATTTTAGTACGGCGTCTTATTATCTACTCAAATTATTCGCATATGTATTAATTACGTTAATGAGTTACGGATCAGACAGGTTAAATTTAGAAGAAGTGTACCAGGATTTGCGTGAGGGAGAGTGTAAACCCTTTTAAGGAAAACCACCCTTGGTACACCCGACCGGGATTCGAGCTTCGATCTCTCTGTCATCAGCAGTCCAGTCTATTGCGAGAGTGACGCCTTAAACCATGAGGACACCGAGGCAGGTTAAGGCACAGTCAAACACTGCTCCCGCGGAGCATTCCGGTCGCAGTCACATTGTAGAAACGTTGGTCGCGCGCTCTGGTCGCATCGAACAAACGTAACAAACTACAGTCAAATCTGGTCTAATCGCCGCTCGTGATCTTATTTAGGGAATTCAACCTCAACTATCTTAGTTCTGTCTAGCGTGGCTAAGTATTTAGTGGTCATCATCCACCAGATTTCTGATGACGGGGAGATCGGGGTTCAACTACCAATAATTGTGTGTACTGAGGGTGTTTAGAAAAAATGTTTCCCCACTTTCCCTCCACGCAAATGCGGCTAGTCTACATTACCTTTAAAATTCACCTTTCTCGTCCTTACACCAATATCGTAATTAAAAATAGAACTTCATTGTGTGAGCCCGCAAGCGAGCTATATACATCTACCGATTGGTCGTCGCCACTAGCTATGATAGTGCCAACATTTGCGGGTAGACGGTGTCATGTGGCCAGCACAACGAACTATCTGGCTGATATCAGTTTTCTAGACCGGAGTTTCTACTTCTTTATTCAAGTAGCTCCTCATTTGTCCTCGAAAGGCTGAGTTTGATCCCGTTCCAGATCCACTGCTTCATAGAAGAATTCTGGAAGCGCCGGGGATCGAACCCAGGAATTCTGAATACTAGACCACAGAGGTGGTCTTATCGTATATTAATGCATGCGTATAATTCGAACGAGTACATGGGATTTTATTTATTTATATAAACACTTATATTTAAAAAAATCCAACATATTTCACTATACATCTTTATTCTAGACCTTATGGATTACTGTATAATTTAATTTATCTTGTGGAAAAGAAATACTTGGATAACTTTGAAATGTGGTGCTGGAGAAGATTTGAGAATAAGATCAAATGGACAGTCAGGCTGATAAATGAAAAAGTCCTAAGAAGAGAGGATGAGAAGAGAACCATTTTGGATGTGAATCTCCGGTGCAAAGCAAACTGTATCGGACACATCCTTAGGAGGAACTGTCTTCAGTTCTGCACGACGTCATGGATAGCAAGATTATGAGAAAGAGGAGCTTAGGAAGAAGGAAGATTCAAATATTGGATGGCTTGAAGGAAAGAAGAAATTTCTGGGAGCTTAAGGAGGTGGCAGAGGACAGGGTGCATTGACGTCACGGACAAAATAAAAGGAGTTGTCGTAAACCAGAACACATATAACAATAATAATAATTATGATAATGGAAACATGAGCTTCCAGTTTTCAAAATAACGGTCTTCCTATGGAAATCAGACTTTAGTAAACGTTTGAAATGGACAATGTTCATTTCCTTCCGAGAAGCGTTTCCGACAATTCCGACATAATGACTGTGCTATTGTGAAACAGACAATTTTGCGAGTCCGGTAGGCGGGGGCGGCTGATTGTAGACGAGCCATTAGAAAGTGGACGTAAAATAACTTGGTTAAAAAAACTTCCATCAGATTATGTTGAAATTTGAACGCCACGTGACAATTTTTTTTCTTTCTTATCTAGTACATAAATACTTGTTTCGCTAAACATATCCATATCGTTAAGACTTAAAACTTACATTTTGACCATATTTAATCGTATAATCCAAGGTCTGTTATTGATCAAATACTACGTATTGTCTTCTTGAAACTTTATGACAAGCTAGTTTATTTTATCATGTATATTTTAATCTTTCTCCTGACGTCTTTGAAATCTATGATGGCTTAAAATGAGGTACGATAATATCTGCCCTGTAAGATGGGAAGATCGCGGTTTTATTAGGTCTACTTCTCTGCTCTAATATTATTTTTAAATCCATTAAAGTTAGCACCAAGGTTATTTTTAAGCACCACGTCTTACTACGCGTTCGGGCCGTACGCATATGTACCAATTACGCTAAGGTGTTAGGAAAGAGGAATGTTAAATTTAGAGGAAGTGTACCCGCATTTGCGTGGAGGAAGTATTATTATTATTACTACCGTGTCTTGCTACCCGTTCGGGTTATACGCACTGACGCTAATTTGTAATCGTAGGGTGATTGTGAGATGAAATGGAGGACCTACAGTTTAACGTGGAATCCGAACCACGGTGCAGGCCTGGCATTCCCCACATTCANAATGGAGGACCTACAGTTTAACGTGGAATCCGAACCACGGTGCAGGCCTGGCATTCCCCACATTCACAAGATGTCTTGTCAGAGGTGAAGGAAGGGTTTGGCAATCAGATAAATCTGTGCCGGGACCGAGGATTGAACCCCGGACCCCCAGCACAGAAGTCTGACACCTTACCCCCAGACCATCAGGTCACCTGGAGGAAGTAGAAAACCACTCTCAATACATCCAACCGAGATTCAAACTCTGACCTCTCCGTCATCGGTAGTCTAATCTATCGCAAGAGGGACGCCTTAGACCGGTCGACCACCGTGGCGGGGAGCACCAAAGTTATTATCGACTTAATTGAAGGAGTAAGGATTAGGAATGTTATATAGAGGAAGTACACTCGCATTAGCGTGGATAGAAGAAGAAAAAACAACAGTGACAAAGTCATCGACATAAAAACTGATTTACAGAAGAGAACATCATCATCTTAATAAAAAGTTAACGACGGAAGAGAACAAACTCATTGAAATACAAACTGATCGACAGGAGATAGCAACACAATCAACATACAAATGATCGAAAGAAGAGAACAACATAATCAAAATACAAGCTGATCGACATAGGAGAAAAACATAATCAAATTACAAACTGATCGACAGGAGATAGCAACACAATCGACATTAAATTGATCGACATAAGAGAATAACAACTACTATTAATGTAACTGATTTAGCTCGAGCTTTTTGTATTTAGTCTATTTGCTTGTCCCGCGATTTTTACTAAATACATAGACAAATTTTAATGAAATTCAGCAGGGACATTTTTGAACCTTGTCTGAATCACATATATTTTAAATTAGGACATCTATTGCGAGATTGACGTCTTCAACCATGTTAACAACGGTTATTCTTTACAAATAATATACTATTGAATTTGGTATTAATTCGTTTTCTGTCTAACTTGATCACCAAAGAAAAATAATCCAAGGAGAAATTTCGATTTTAAATCCAATTAGAAATTACAGGAAATACAAATATAAATTGTAGGATATATTTCAACTTGAAATCTAAAGATAATTTACAGAAGATATTCTACCTTGAAATCCAAAGAGAAATGTTAAGACTGTAGTAACGATAAAAACATGACATAATTCTTAACATGATGCAGTTAGAGTTCTTTGTATGTAGGAAGCGGGATCTACTGTCCACATAAATACTAGCTATAAGTATTGATTGGCGGCAGCTGCAAATTACACGACTTGACGTTTGATCACGTGAAAGTAGATCTAGAAACTAGCATTCGATGGACCCTGCCACGAGAAAGGCAGAGGGCAGGCAGGATATGAGGTCATTTTCCTCCGCACAGAGCCAGTGAGCCGTGTAAAAAGTTCGCCCTAATCTGCATGATACTTTTCTTTACTCTTTCCAGATCTATTACCTGGTATAACGGCGCCTGTTTACCTGGGTAAACACCGGAACAGCCGGTCTTCCCACGGTAAACAAGCCGTCAGCAGTTTTTAGGGTTCTTTTTTTTTTACTGCAGCTGTTATACCATCTAGTGCGCGGTGTTGGGATGTTTGGGGGAAGGGGGGAGGGGATCAGGCTATGATTCCGGGATCATTTTATTGGCAAGTTGGCGTGCCACATCGGTGCAAAATAGTTCAACGACTTTCACCTACACGCAAGGTGGGACGATAGGGATTGCGATCTAAGGGCAGTATTTTCGCAATTATTTTCGACAAAATAAATAAAAGATTTCTCCAGCAAAAACATTAACTGTAATTATTGTCTTCACATAGTAATCTCAACAATTTTTTTTTAAGTAACTGTCAAAGGTGTCTTTGAATTTGATGATAGCTTTCTCTCTTCATTTAAAAAGTTTGTCATCTTGTGCCATTATGCTGACAGATAACATGGTCATAACGCATATTCAACAGCTTTTGATATCATCATCTGAAGAAAATTAAACTTTGTGTTTCTACTGGAGAAATATTTGATTTATTTCGTTGAAAAAATGGTTTGCTATAAAAACTGCAAGAACACTGCCCTTAACTCACTATACGTATAGTAGCCTCATGGCTTCTTTGGTGCTGACTGACAGCTCACAGCTGACAGCTTTAAAAAGTTACCAGACCAAATCACGTATCCCTACGCCGAACCAGATGATCTGCAAAATCATGTGTTTAGTAACTGTTGCTTCTGACAGTCAAAATTTAGGTATATACCTAAATTTTAACTGTCAGAAGTCAGCTGTGAGCTGTCAGTCAGCACCAAAGTAGCCATGGGGCTACTGTACCTACCAGGGTTGCATATGTAGCTGAGATAATTTTCTAAGACCCTCTAAATACATAGACTCATAAAAATAGTTAAAAAAAGGTTGAAATTTTCTCCTATTTAAATTTAAAAGAAACCCACTTATTTCGGTTGATTATTCATAGATGAGTGTCCATGCTGGTAACTGGTATAGAAACGTAGGATGAATCTTTCGATTGATGTAATTTAATAGGGTGGTGATAGGGTGTCACAACACAAACTAAACTGTCATTTGTATTTCCCTCTCGGTAACCTGGTGGTCTAGGGGTAAGGTGTCAGACTTCTATGCTGGCGGCCGGGGTTCAATCCTCGGTCCCGGCACAGGTTTATCTGATTGCCAAACCATTTCTTCACCTCTGACAAGACGTGTATTAATCACAACTTGTGAATGTGTGGAATGTCAGGCCTTCACCGTGGTTCGGATTCCACGTTAAACTGTAGGTCCTCCATTTCATCTCACAATCACCCTACCATTACACATTAGAGTAAGTGCGTATAACCCGAACGGGTAGTAAGACGCGGTGCTAATAATAATAAAATATTTCCCTCTCGTGTTTATTTTCATATTGCCGTACAGATCCACCCAGGAACGTTATTAACCCACTTGGTTTCTGGGCGTTTATGTATTTTCGCTCGACTATTCTAGCGCTTTAAAAGAAATAAAAACAGCCTTACAAACCCTAGCATCGATTGCAGATCGTGTAGTTTGAACTATTGATACAAAAATAACACACACAGCTGTTAGTTACAGTAAAGTCTCGATTGTTCTACTCTGTTAGTTTCGAGGATCCGTAAGGTAAGAAAGCGTCCGGCACGCGTCCTTTTTACTTAGCAAATATTTAAAGGAACTGGCGAGGAAAATACGACATTCCTCGTTAAGACAACGTCCTGGATGTGAAGATTTCGGGTGAAACGGAAATTCAAGAATGAAATACTTTAAGAAATGAGTAATTATTTTCGTTTCCCCGAGTTAATCCGTGTAATTCGAGCTTTCGATAGATCGACGTGGTTCTAGTCCCAAATCGATCTATCGAGATATTACTGTATATTGTAATTTCTAAAAACTTATTATCAGTATCAGAGGGATGACAGGGGTGGGGGGGGGGGCCGCAAGGATGCTGGAGAAGATAAAATGGAAACAGTATCCATTTCTATTTATAAACCTGTGGTGGTTACAGGCATGAAAAACATGGAAAAGTCGGGACACTTTTGGATCCAAAGGGATATTTAAAAAAATCTGGGAATTTAAATACTTGGATTAAAAAATAGCTCTTTAATTTCACTCCTAAATACTAAAACAAAATTGAGAAGTTATATAGTTGTACATGATTTTTTAAGCCACGTCTACACAAGGACATAAATAATACATAAAATATTTAATACTGGAAAAATAACTTTTAGCAACGTTAATGTTAAGCAGCTACTTAAATTTTTACAAATATCAATGTATTAAAGGTAAAAAAAACCTTGGGAAAAGGCAGTAATAAAAATGAGAAAATATCTGGAAAAGTCAGGAAATTTTATAATATAAGTTTTTTTTAGCTACCTCTGACTGACTCGTCATAAACGTCATTCTATTAAAGTTGTATACGTTATTTTAGAATAAAATATAAAGCAATTAAAAACCATTAATACCTCACTCCTCGTGAAATAACGAGTTAGGTAGTTTTATTTTCCATAGCGGAGTTTTCGTGCGGATAAAAAACAAACAAAAAACGTTAGGACAGTTTGGACTGAAAAGTGTCAACGTGTGACCGCGGTGCAGCCCAGCGTGGACGAAGAACTGTTGTTGGCTGTCACAGGGATCTGATTACAGGACCATCAAGACTATTGACGGAACTAAACGACGTCGCCACAGCTGGAATCAGCTTAGTACTGTACCGTTCGTCGGCAGCGACCATGCAATTCTTGGCTTTCATGCTTTATAACTGGAGAAAAAGAGGGGATAAAAAAAACTACAGTACCGTGCCGTGATAGTATACTTTTGTTCTCAAGGTAGTTGATAAATGGCCAATCAGATGTTGCGCTTAGGTTAAATATTTACAAAACCTTTAACAGTACACGTGTTTGGTGTTTACTGGGATGAACAAAAAAAAACTATTTTCTATAATACTACACATATTATATGGACTTGAAAACATAGTTTAGAAGTTGAAATTTTCCAATCTATAAAGTCCAAAAAAACAACAACAAAATTTTGATTATTATTAAGACCTAAATGCCCGGGAAATGTGAAGTAAATGTTATAGAATGGATCTTTGTGAATATAATGATTCAATTTAATAGGGTGGAGAGGGTCACAACACAAATAGTGTTGGCATTTACAGGGCATTCGCATCATGGAAAACCTGGAATTTTAAAATGTTTCTTCCAGTTCTGGAAATGACAGGGAATTTTTCATTTTTCCAATCTTTATCTGGAGTTTTCCAGGTTGTCCTGGAAATTCTTTTGTCCCCCTTTTTTTAAACATGACAGTAAATTATTATTATTGTAAAAATTAGACAACCTTTAATATATTTGTACCTAAGAAATAAAAGATAATCAATATAACGACTATTTGCAAGTGATTTATTTGTTTGTGATATTTAACGTGCACTTTCTGAACCGATTGATTATATCTGCACACAACTCTTAAACTAACTTATATCTAGAACAGACAAAACATCCAGCTCCCGAACTTTAAACTCATCACTGTGAAAGGGAAAACCCATATTTCACCCATGATTATTTGCAAGTGAGCCTATGTTAGGTTTCAATTATTTAAATAGTCCTAACTCATTGCGTCATGGAATACATAAAAAAAAAATGGTACGGAACTCCGCACGGACTTTCTCGCTCTATTCTTTAAAAATGGATATGTTAACTCAAAACTTGTAATATATGTTAAACGAAATAATATACACTAGCAAACACAAGCATATATTGCACTATACCTATGTAAACCATTTTATGAGTCCCGGTTTTAAATTTTAGAATTTTATTTTTAAAGAACTAATGTCTTAATTTGTTTGTTTGGACCGATAACAAAGATCAATATTGTGTCCACAAGAATCAACACTTCGTATTAAAATGTCAACTTCCGGTTAACATTTTAGACATTTTATTAGGTGTTGCACATCTTCATGTCATCGCATTGCTATTAAATTACTCATTTATAAATTTTGACCAATACAAAATTGCGATATTGAATCTTGGGTCCAAAATGGAGATAGATCATTGTTCTACAAACATTTCTTCTAAGAGGTTTAAGGAAAAATAACAAACTTTTTGAGATACTTACTTATATTTAATTACTCTATGGCATTGTAGAATTATTGCGTTAAAACTTAAGTAGTATCTCTTTACAACTAAAGCTCACAAAATTGTATTAATATACTTGCCAATATCCCAGAAACTGTTGGTTTTATAAAAATATATTTTATATAAAAGTTTTTTATTTTTAATAGTACTACCATTTTGAAATGATAAGTTATTTAGTATCTCAAATAGTTGCCAGCCATTCAAAACAGTTCTGACCACTTTTTAAATAGAAGCACATCAATGGTCAGTCTTTCAAAGCAGCTATGACCAGATTGGAAGCACACCAATGATCAGCCATTCGAAGCAGCTATCACCATTTATGAAGTGTAAGAACATCAATGATCAGCCATTCGAAGTAACATCGCCCTTGAAGCATCAGATGAAACAACAGGGAAGTCGCTGCTTGTTTTGTTGCTGTCGGTTTCGTCACGTAATAGACGCAAGAGGTGGGGAAGGGGACTGGCAAGCTTATCTTATAAAGGTGTTATTTGGTTAAGTCAGCTAATGTCTTTAAAAGCAATCACGTGTTTGTCTGAGGGACCCGTTGACCGTGAAGGACCTTGGCAGGAAGTTTCCACCTCGTCATCGTTTGCAATTAGTCGCACTCACCCCTATCGCTCGAGGGACACACACCAATTAAACGTTGCCCGACGGAAGGGAGTGAAACCTAGCCGTCTCTCCTATAGCTTAATCATCGATTACTGTCGCGGATGAGTACGCTAGGGCTGTGAGTGGTGTTGACTTGCTAACCTATGACGGCTTCTAAGAATGGGTTCTGGAGAACATCGAAAGCGCACAAGAGGGAGAAGAAACCTCGGATCAAAAAACGCACAAGGAAAGAACAACTGTATAACATGGCAACATGGCAAACAACCCCCTTACTCTTTACAATACTTAGGTTTGGTTAGTTTAGGTTAGGTTAGGTTAGATGTTGACATGTGTGGGTGGCTCAGAGACCGCAAACAGTGGTGCTCTTTTGATGCGCTCCTGATACACTACAAAGCAGGGTATACAAATTCATCCTGTGCGCTTTCAGTACGTAGCCCTTGTGTTCACATCCCCGTGGGACCTTGTACTAAGAACCTGGGGGAGAAGGGGCTGTACTCGATGCAGGATGGTGATGGTATATCCTTCGTTTATTTTTTGAAAGGTAGCAAGTTCACCTTGTATGGTTCCACTATGGTGATGCTTAATAGCTAAACTCATAGTGCGATCGGGACTCGCCTCGTTGACGTGGTTAGCTGACACGCTAGTTTCATGTTGAGCTAGACTGCCGAGGATGGGGATATAGAGGTTTTAATCTCGCTAGGGTGAACTAGAGGTGGCTTACCATAAATCGTTTTCCACTCTACCTCCACGCAAATGTGGGTTCACTTCTTTTATATTCAACCCTCCCAATTCATAACCAATTAGCGTAATTAGTATTTAAGCGTACAAACCGAACGGGTAGTAAGACGCGGTGATAAATATAATAATACATAGTGCAATTAGTCTAGCTTAAGTGCTACATTAAACGATAAACGGAGTTTACGATACATTAATTGGTATAGTGGTCAAGGGGTAAGGTGTCAGACTTCTGTGCGTGGGGTCCGGAATTCAATCCTCGGTCCCGGCGCAGATTTATCTGATTACCAAACCCTTCCTTCACCTTTGACAAGACGTGTATTACTCACAACTTGTGTATGTGAGGAATGCTAGGCCTCCAGCGTGGTTCGGATCTCACGTTAAACTGTAGGTTCTCCATTTCATATCACAACCACCCTACCATTGCACATGAGCATAAGTGCGTATAACCTGAACGGGTAGTAAGACGTGGTGCTAATAATAATAAAATGATATAGTGATCTATAAGTTCAGTGTTCGAATCCCTATCAAAATGATAATTTATGTTCATACTATGGCTACACAAGCTTCTAAAGTTTGCCGGAAAATTTGTTTACCACTCAATTATTTCAAGTGATATATTTTCGGAGCCAAATAACAGTTGGTAGATGATCTAACGAATGATGAGCTAGCTAAGGTATCGGACAGAAAAGGTAATTTAATGAAATAAAATAAATTATTGCACCGCGTCTTACTACCCGTTCGGGTTAAACGCTCAAGTACTAATTACACTAATGTGTTAAGAGTTGGGGACGTTGAATTTAGGGGAAGTGAACCCACATTTGTGTGGAGGGAGAGTGGAAAACCATTTAGGAAATATCACCCTCAGTTTACCCGACAGAGATTCGAATCTCGATCTCCCCGTCCTCGGTAGCTTAGCTCAACACGAAACCAGCGCGCTAACTAACCACGCCACCGAGGTGAGTGTAAATTAATGTGCACTTTTTAATCACGGATAACCAAATCTAGGTTAACACACCTAGGCCTACCACCAAACACTTAATACTCGTATTATTCATTATCTGAATAAAATGACGAACATATTATAATATCCTATACAAAATTTTAGACTATTTTTGGATTCACCTGGGAATGAACCAAAGATCACCTAAATATCAATGTCGACATCCCTTCCCTTTTCATCTTGGACTTAGAATGTCGAATAATGCCACCAAAGCAGGGTAATTAGGGGAGGTTCTTCTACCCCAACACACAGGCCTCTGAACAACTCAATTAAAAGAATAAGGTTGAGGAGGGTAATTCAACTAAAGTGTACCCACATAAGCTTGGCGAGGGCATGGAAAAATCCCCCCTAGGGCATCCAGAAGAGACTCTAATCTCGGCATCTCAGCATTCCAGTCTGTTGCGAACTTGATGCCTTAGACCGCATAACCAATTCTGCGGGTGGAAAGAGAGAGAGGGAGAGGGGTGTTTAAGAGAAGGATGACTCTGGAGGGGCAGAGAGAGAGAGAGGGAAAGAGGGGCGGAACGAAATACAATCGTAACGTAACAGTAGCTATGAGCAGCCCGATGAACACAAAGAGTGTAAGACTTCCTGTCGCGACACGGATGGCCGCGGACCACCGGACCACTAGGCTACACGAGCCTCTGATATCGGGCCCTTACGATCTCTCGGGAGCACTCGCGTCTGTACTAATGTGGAGCTTGTCTTGATACCGTCTTCAGAGGAGGGACCTTCTCTAGGCGGTGGATGTCGGCGAGAAACCGCCCGATCGGTCGTGATGTCGTTCGAGGTTCGGTGGTGGTTCGGGTGACTCCCAGGGGAAGAATAAAGGTGCGTGCCGTAAAACGTTAACGCGCGACGTTAGACGGATGCTCCAGACGTCGGTGACAGTGGGGTCCGATAGGATTTACATCGTACTTGCTCTTTCGCGGGTAACATCGAAACGTCTTTTATTTTTATTGGATATATATTATAGTAACTGGATAGCGTGTGTGAATTTGATCCGGAAGAGTTCGGGGTTCGGATATCCGACAAGTCGCGCCGATATCAGTGGCGTGCTTTGAGAGTTTTTCTTTGTATATCTTTAGTGTTATTTTGTGTATTTTGTTGTTGTTTTGCTCCTCGTATTATTATGCTCGGGCTATCCGCCATATTTACTCTAAAGAGGATTAGGATGAGGAAGGTATAATTTAAAGTGAGGATACCTGCTTTCTCGAGAAGGGAACGTGGGGAAACATTTAGAAAAACAAAACAAAAAAAACTCAGTACACTCGTCACGTTTTTAAATCCTGACCCACCCGTTTATAATTTCACATGCCAGGCCTCCACCGTGGTTCGGATTCCACGTTAAACTGTAGGTCCTCCATTTCATCTCACAATCACCCTACCATTACACATTAGCGTAAGTGTTTATAACCCGAACGGGTAGTAAGACGTGGTGCTAATAATAATAATAATAATTTCACAGCAGTGCTTATTTGTCTTGCGGTTCGGATCCCCTGCTGGCATTGGATGGCTGAGGGGAGGGGGTTGTACGTGATTTTTCACTCTCGTTTTACTTGATATGCGTGTGTAAATGGGGATTGCTTGAAGTCAGTTATAGTTACAAAGCCTTACTGGCTCTACTTTCTTGTATCCATGTATCAAACAATATGTTTCGCAGCCGTCACTTTTGACAAAGAATATATATGCTCGAATAATAATTATAATTCAACTAATTTAAAAATAAATTTCAATTAATTTTATTTAGGATTTAAAAACAAATTACATACCGGTATTTGATTACATATTATCTAAAGGTACACTTCGTTTAGCCTGAAAGGTATCAATCTTACCTTGATGGATTACACTATGGACCTATCTTATCTTATTAGTTGCGCCATAATATAACATTTTAAGGTAAGTTTGCTACCTTTCAGGGCAAACGAAGGTTATATATCTTCAGATCTTGCAATTAAATGTTTAAAATATATAAAAACATATTACACATAACATAAAATTTTCTCTTGAAAGATTTTACATATTTTGTTGAAGTATTTTTTGAAGTATCCAGTTTTTTTATTGTACTTTCCGCTCCTACACCTTTTTGAGAAATGTCTCAGAGTCCTGCTGGTAGTTGGTTGATTCATTTGGGGATGGTGCAGCTCGGTTATTTTTACCCTCAGAATTTGAATGATTGCCGATTGTTACAGTAATAATAAAATAAAAATAAAAGTGTAAGTAGTTACCTACTTCGGTGGCCGTATTGTCTAAGGCGTTATTCTCGCAATAGACGAGACTGCCGATAGCAAGAAGATCGGGGTTTGAATCCCATTATGGTGTTTTGAGGATAGTTTTTTAATACAGTGTTTCCCACTCTCCCTCCACGCAAATGCGAGTACCTAACCTCTCAATTCTACCTTCCTCCTACCTAGCCCATCAGTGCGAATGTGCGGATGTATATGGGGCGTAGCACGAACCATTAGCAGATCAATTTAATTACAAACAACCGAATACCGCCACCTTCCCCCCTCCACCCAAAGGGAAGCCGAACCTAGCACCCCTGGCGTGCCAGACAGCAATTACAGGAAGGCGCCGTTCCAAGCCGCACCACGCCAATATCCCCCTCACTCTCACACCTCCAATGGGGTGGTAGGGTGGGAGGAGTTACCAAGGTCACCCATTTTGATAATGAACTTCACTTTAGATACGACCTTGACTGTGAAAAATGGCAACCCAACATCTATCTATCTAAACCCTCGTCGAGTGAAATAATGGCCGCGTCGGATTGGTTTGGAACCCCGTGATCGTATTACGTCATTGTATTGTTCACGCAGGCCTCTGTGAACATTAACTGGAGTAGGTAGGATTTCTGAGGTGTGCCGAGCAATATAAGTTCCAACAAATCCCTTCACGTCAGCATATTATTCTTCGCGCGAAACTTGGCAGTTTAGGTGTGCGCTTAAAATTCATAACGTGACCTAAAAAAAGTGTTGATACAGGATTTTTTTTAAGCACCGCGACTTACTATCCGTTTGGGTTATACGCTTGTGTACTAACTACGCTAATGGTTTTAAGGATTAGGAAGGTTATATTAATTAGAGGAAGTGGACCCACATTGGCGTGGAGGTAGAGTAGAAAACTATTTTGGAAAAACCACCCTCAGTACACCCGACCGAGATTCGAACCTCGATCTCCCCGTCATCGGCAATTTAGTCTCCTGCGAGACCAAAGCGCGTTACAAGATTGTGGTCTGTTCTCACCCCGCCTTCCTTTTGGAAGTGTTAGAACATTTATTTTGCACCTCGAAATCGGTTCACATCGACTTCCGAGAACAATCCCTTTAATTTATGACTTTATTGCGACAGATCGCGACTATTTTGGGGGTTAAATTGGTTGCGAGTTTAGGTATTTATTTTTTTAAGCACCGCGTCTTACTATCCATTCGGGTTATACACATATTTACTAATTACGATAGTGTGTTGGGGATAAGGAAGGTCAAATTTAGAGGAAGTGTACCCGTATTCGTGTGGAGGAAGAGTATAAAACCATTTAGGGAAAACAACCTTCAGTTCATCCGACTGGGATTCGAACGCCGATCTTTTTGTCATCGGCAAGTATATAAATTAATTTATCTAGTTGGCTAGGGTTGAAAGAGGAAGGATTGATAAGAAATGTATCCTAATTTGGGGGAGGAAAAATGGAAAACCATTGAGTACAACCTTAGTACACTTTCAGTTTCTCCACCACCAGGAAACTAGTCTCAGTTCCTCCACCACCAGGAAACTAGTCCCAGTTCCTCCACCACCAGGAAACTATAGTATCAAATTAGCTTGACATTTTAGAACGTGTGCTTAACGGCGTGGGTAGGATGTAAATAAATTCAAATCGTATTCTAGTCAGGACGAGAATTTAAAAATCTCTTGACAAAACAAAAAGCCAACACCCTCAGACTTTAATAGCTAATACGTGTTGAATTAATGACTAAATAAATGGAATTTACATCACACTATTAACAAAATAAAAACAAAACGCTCTACTGACCAAAGATGGTCAGTAACAATGACAGTTAAATATCAAAGACAGCAAAATAATAATATCCATAACAAACTTTTGTTTCGTAAATAAATTGTTCGACGATGCAATCACATGTTTACAATTCCTGGTGGAGCTGTATTTTGGGCATTGTTTAAGGCACTCACGTTTGCTTCGTGCAAGGGAACCTTAACAAAGAATCAACATTCAAGGACTTATTTTTAATATTGCCTACTCTTGCGCACACATAACGGCACGTTAGTATCGTGTGTTGATTACTTAGGCTAACTCGTAAAATACGAGTATATCCAATCCGTGACATAAACCTAAGTTCTATCACGAGTTACTGAATCAAACGTTTGTTTTCATTTGTCTTTTGTTGGTACGTGGTCTTACAAGAGTTTGGCATACGATTCTATCAAAATTATTGGAAATTCGTTTTACCTGCGTTACTGAAAAAAATATTCCTTTTTATTTGTCTTTTTTAGTGCGTGGTCTTACAAAAGTTTGTGTGGTCTAGGCATACGATTCTATCAACATTATTGATAGTAGTTAATGATTATAAAGATTAATAACGGCGACAGACTTCCATGCTGGGGGTCCGGGTTTCAATCCTTGGTCCCGGCACAAATATATCTGATTGCCAAACCCTTCCTTCACCTCTGACAAGACGTGTATTAATCACAGCTTGTGAATATGGGGAATGCCAGGCCTCCACCGTGGTTCGGATTCCACGTTAAATTGTAGGTCCTCCATTTCATCTCACAAACACCCTACCATTGACCATTAGCGTAAGTGCGTATAATCCGAACGGGTAGTAAGACGCAGTGCTAATAATAATAATCTTGAATATTTTTCATGATTATTGTTTGAATTCAGATATACTCATGACATATATTCAAAAACTGTTGAAATATTCTGCGTGTAAAATATTTAGCCAAACGCATCTACTGAATTATTGTATTATTTTTACCAAAAGTTTTTGTTATACTATCTAAAAAATACCGAACTTAACTCGTGTGTTGTTTCGTCTCACCTTAAAGCCACAATTTTTGAAACGTGCTATCAATATTTTTAGGACATTAATATGTTACCGTTAAGTTTTATTTGTATGTCAAAACCATTTATAGGATATTTGAGAGACTACAGTCCGATTTTAATAAGAATGTCCTTATCTAAGATTTAGAAACGCTACTAGATTTACTTTTCAAGTATCCACACGTCAAGTCATGTGATTTGTAACTGTCAATTTTGATATATATGCTTCTTCTTAAGTCATAATCCGGAAGTTGGTTTGATGTGAGTTCTATTCATTCGGAGCTGGGCATGAACTCAGCCCTTCGGCTGGTTAGTGCTTCCCGCACCATCTGTTAGAAATCCCACGTACTAGGGGAGATCAGAAAGTGTGGTGGTTCCCGTTGCTGTCCACATTAAATGTCAATGATCGAGCGTTAAAAGGCCTTCCAATTTTGCTGGAAAGGCACTTTCACATTCCTTCCAGGGTTCTTTCCCATGCCACAATCGACATGGAACCGACGGCTTTACTTCCGCTCCGAAGTAAGCTGTGCTACGGATTTTTATCGATCAAAGAAAATTCCGCCAACCTCAGTTGGGTTTTGAACCGATAAAAATCGGGTCCTGAGGCGAGCACTTTGCTATAAGACCCGTGCTCGACTGATAGATGTTTTCAATACCTGTAAAGTAACACTAATAATATGAGGGTAGTAAAATGTTATCAATGTTGACCGCCAATAAAGTGTTTATATTTTATAAAAAGGGCCCTTCCTTTTGAAAAGTGGACTGTAGCCGATCTCTGGGAGGTTTTGTTGGTCTTTTGATGACACAAGGCTTGGAAGGAAACGAAACGTCCATTGAAGCTCGGTGACGCGATTACAGCGCGTAAGATAAATTTACAACACGAATGTCTGGTGCTTTATCGACGATATTTGAGTGTGAACGTTTATTCTGACTAACCTCCCTAAAGGGCATCGCTCGTCTGTTTTAATTATGAATACTTGGAGTGTAATTAATTAATTTCCCTTAGAAACCATGATACAAAACAATCCTATTGACATTTTTTACCGACGTTCCCTGGACGCTGAGTGCCGTTGAGTGTATAACGCTATAAACTTATTGTAGACGCCTTATCGACGCTCCCTGGACGCTGAGTGCCGTCAAGTGTATAACGCTATAAACCTATTGTAGACGTCTTATCGACGCTCCTTGGACGCTGAGCGCCGTCAAGTGTATAACGCTATAAACCTATTGTAGACGTCTTATCGACGCTCCCTGGACGCTGAGCGCCGTCAATTGTATAACGCTATAAGCGTATTGTCGACGCTCCCTGGACGCTGAGTTCAACCGACGCGCGTGTTTCTCTCTCTCACAACCATGTTGTCGACTTCCCGCCCCCGCTCATCCCTGTCTACGGGCGGTTTCAGGACCTCAGCCCGCCACGTGCACCACACCGCAGGGACAGGGACGCTCATCATGGACCTGAACAGGATGCCCCCCGCGGCTCACGAGTCCTGCCACAGCGGGCTCAGCAGGGTCGTCATGACGAGGAAGACGGAGCAGAGGACCTTCGTCTCCAGGACAGGGGAGGTGAGTCGGCCACGGCCTCACGTTTTCTTAACCGTCCCGTTACACCACCCGTCTTACCACCCGTCCAATCTTCCATGTTACCACTCGTCTTACCACCCGCCCAATCTTTCGTCTTACCATCCGCTTAATCTTTCGTCCTGCCACCCGTCCAATCTCCTGTCTTACATCTACTTAACGTATTCATAAATCAAGTCATGTGATCTGCGGCTGTCACTTTTGATATATATTATTCCCAAAATAGCCCACAGTAAAGTGCTATAAATTTTGACAGCAATTTTTTTTGTATTCTCTAAAATCTCTTTTGTATAAAGATTGATCTGTACAGTAGAATTTTGTTAGAAAGAATTTTTTAACGAAAATAGTATTTTTTTCAGTCAGCATTGTTAACATGTTTACTTTAATGATTATTTATTAGTGTTATTTTAGAGGTATTAATCAAAAGTGACATCAAATCGCAAGACTTGACGTATGAACATCTGAAAGTAGATCTAGTAGCTTTTCTAGCTGTCAAATAAGGGCCCTTCTTATGAAAATGGGACTGTACTAGTCTTCTCGTAAGCCGATCCTGACCAAGGTCAACATTTCCAAACCCCCTTTGAAATGAATCCATTCAATAATAATAATAATAATACTTAGCACCGCGTCTTACTACCCACTTAGGTTATATTCTTAAGTACTAATAATTCTAATGGGTTGGGGATTGGGAAGGTTGAATTTAGAGTAAGTGAACCTGCATTTGAGTAGAGTGGAAAACTATTTAGGAAAAACCACCCCCAATCCGCCCGAGCGAGATTCGAACCTTGATCTCCCCGTCCTCGGCAGTCTAACTCAACATGAAACTAGCGCGTTAGATAACTGCGCCACCGAGGCGGGTTCCATCCGTTCAAATCCAGGAATTGTTGAAAATATCGTCTTGGGGTGATAAAACATAATTCTATTGTTCCGCCATCAGTAGGGTCCCAAACGCCAACCACCCTAAATTTCCTCCAACTGCCTAGTAACTTAAAAAAAAAAAAATCTAGTAATCCACAGTTTTTTATTTTTTTATAATGGTTTCTTTCTAAATCTAAATGGAGTCGCAACAGTGGTTTTATCTGCTCCGTGTGCTTATAAAGCGGAAATACCGCAATGTTTGCTTTGTTGCGGATAGGAAACATCCAGAGTAAGCGAGCAAGCTTAGGTTTGGTTCTGAGTTAATTGAGTGCTGTTGTTTTTTTAAGTAAGTGAAAATAAAGACCAATAACCTCAATTTCTCCAACATCTATTGAAACGAAATAACTACACTCTAATTTTCAAAGGAAGAGCCTTTTAGAAACTAGAAACTTTTTTCAATCGAAATAATAACGTAATAATAAGGTTTAATTATTATTAGTATTATTTGATACTTATTGATAATCTCTATAAAGATTGGCAACTGCAGATGACATGATTTTAAGTAGCGATACCTCACTTCAGTGGCCGCATGGTCTAAGGCGCGTCACTCTAGTGTTAAATTGGCTTGCTGAAGAAGGTAAGATCGTGGTTCGAGTCCCGGTCGGGTCTACTAAGGGTGGTCATTCCTTATTATTATTATTATTATTATTATTATTATTAGCACCGCGTCTTACTACCCGTTCGGGTTATACACACTTACGCTAATGTGCAATGGTAGGGTGAATGTGAGATGGAATGAAGGACCTACAGTTTAACGTGGAATCCGAACCACGGTGGAGACCTTCATTCCTAATTGATTTCCCATCCTTCTTCCACGCAAGTGCGGGTATATTCACTCTAAAAGCTTCCTTCCTCATCCCTATCCCATTAGAGTAATTATCATATATGTATAACTTGAACAGGTAGTAAGACGCGGTGATAAAAAATAATAGTATAATAAAAAAGTATGGATATGTGAACGTACAGGCCTCTAGAGTAACTTTTCTGCCGGTGACAGCCCTTCCTATGAAAATTGGACTGCTTATAAAAGAACGTTGCTTTTTTTAGCAATTACGGTAGTTGTTTTACAGTGTTTATAACGTTTCAATGACAACATTACCTATTTATTTGGTTAGAAAATGATCTTATCTTGAAATACAGTGTATAATATTTAATTAAAATAATTTATATCGATTATAATTTTTTATTAATTTCATAAGAAATGTTGGACACACTGGTAACGTTAACTAACTTTGGGTTGGAAGGACGGTATGGCGACCCCGTATGGGTACACTAGGTCGGTTTTTTTATACTTAAAGTTGGCAATAATCATTCTATAGTAGGATCGAAGTAGTAACTTTATATTTCAATAAAATCTACGGTATCCATACGCCACGCTGTAGTTTTTTTTACAGTTACAAAATTCACCAAAACAATTTTCATATATTCATACGTTAAATAGTGTGGTCTGCAGCTGTCATTTCAATATATATTATCTATACCTATGAAGGGTACAGGGGGAAGATCCAATTTAACTCAAGTGATTTACAGTAGTGCTGCCATCTGTTAGAAAATCATGAAAGCTTTATATTATTGTTAGGAGAGATCTCTGTAATATTTAAATTATTTAAAATAAAAGTATTTGCAGGAATCATTATGTAGTTTAAGATATAAAAACTGTTGTCCTGGGTGTGTTTGTATTGTACCCCCCTCCCTTTATTTCCCCTTATACCCTCTCTATGAAAGAATACTAATACACTAGTAATATGGTAAAATACTATCAACGTTGGCCTATCCCATCGGCGAAGATATGCAGAAGCCTGGACGAATATTAGGACACGTAGAGTAAAATAATAATAATAAAGAAAAGCTAAAGATATCAGGGTTCGATTCTCACTCTCTCTCCACTCAAATGCAGCTACACTTCCTATACATTTTTACTTAATAATCATTACACATATGTGAGATATACCGGACAGGTAGTAAGACGTGAAGAAGTAACATACAAAAGTTATTGATGCTGGGCTCAATTCCCACCATGTCTCCTTGCGAACGAGGGTACACTTCATCATCATCAGCAGCATCATCATCATCCCAGCAGTGTACGGGTGGTAAGACGAGGATTTTTTTTTTTTTAGTTTGGTAATGACGTATTTTTACGAAACGCGAGGTATGTGAATTCCGGCGATAATACGTCGTTATGAGTTGACGCTACCCGGCCACTTCCGGTCAGCCGGCGGGTACCAAAACTAGAGTGTCGACCACTCTTTCCACCTCCGACTGGATGTCCATCCGGCCCCCTAGTCCTCCGGTAGGCACGCGCCTAATTGGGTCTGAAAGAAAAAATAACACTTTCACGCGCCTGACAATTCTTGGGTGTCCCACTTGGATCTGTCACGGGGAATGCGGCCTCTTGCAAACGAGCACTTTCTAAGCGCTGCTTTATATCACTACTTATGAAAAGGAGAGGGGAATTGGAGGGGTAGTTAAAAATAAAGTATTTTTTTAAAGAGGTCTGCCTTCCAACTCAAAGGGGAGACTGAGAACACTCGCCAGTAAAAAAATAAAATAAAAAATGATGTCCCTATAAGTTATTTGGAGAGGTCCTCCTTTAGAGATTTTTTAAAATTTAGATGCTTATAGAAGCTATTTGGAGTAGTCCTCGCTTGGCAAATTGTTGAAATTATCTGCCTAAATTAGACTAAAAAGTGTAGATTTAATTCATTCAACACAATCTTCAGTGCTCAATTTTATAGTTCAACTTTATTTATTTAAAGTTTTTATTAAAATTACTGGACTAGAAATTTTAAATTATTCAAAAGTTTGAATTGAATTTCGGATTACATTTCATCGAATCCGTATTTGAGATCTATCTGAACTAGACATTTCGAATCCTATTCAAATAGCTTATTAAGATTCGGAACTTCGAATCGTATCCGAATCTTAGCTTCGGATTTAAATTTGAAATCTCGTAGTTTCTCACAGACCTACAGTATCCCTACGCCGAACCATATGATCTTCAAAAACATGTGTTTAGCAACTGTCACTTCTGACAGTTAACATTTAGGTATACACCTAAATGTTGACTGTCAGCTGTGAGCTGTCAGTCAGCACCAAAGAAGCCATGGGGCTACTATAGTTATAGGCTACGTAAGGTGACGTGTGTTCCATTTTCCCTTCGCCTCCATCACCTACATGCTCCCGTCTTACTACCAGTCCGAACTAAACACATATTTCCACGAATGCTATAAGAGTGAGGAAGGTAGAATTCAAGAAAAGTGTACCTGCATTCGAATCAACTCAGCGCGATCCAATCCATACAAGAAGATGAGACCAATGTTTAGTCCGCCGCGTGCGTGCGTTTGTTAAGGTGGGGCGCCTCACCACGTGTGTTGGACACGTGTCTCTCTGGGAGAGGAGCACTTCCTGTATCCCAGGGGCCTAGGGTCGACTCCTTCACGGGCCGTCAACAGCGCGTGGCGGACTTGCACAATAGTCTTCCCATTATTGTTCGTCGTTACCCACAATCCTCTTGGGAAGGGGGGGTGGTTACGAGCAGTAGCCTTGTCAACCAGGGGAATGGAGGAGTGTATGTATGGTAAGGGGGGAGGGGGGGCAGCTACTGAACCGTGACCAGCGCAACATTAGCTTTATCTATCTACACACACTATTTTACTTTATTTTAAAGTCCGAAGCGTCAGTGTGACTTAGACCAATTTTCCTAGAAAGGACCTTATCTGACAGCTTAAAAAGTTTATTTTTGTCAAAGTGTCTCTCTACACGTCCGGGTTTTGGTCCTAATTATTCAGGGTTTGTCATAAAATTAAATCAACCACCGAAAGGTTGGTTTGATGTGATTTCTATTCTTCAGAAGCTAGGCATGCACTCAGCCCTTCGACTGGCTAGTGCTGCCTGAACCATCTGGTATAGATCCCATGTACTGTACTAGGGCAGTTTAAAAAGTGTGGTGGTTCCCCGTTGCCTGCCACACTGAATTTCTATGAACGAGAGCGAAAAGGACCATCAATTTTGCCGGAAAGGTATTTTCACATACCTTCCAAAGTTCCTTTACCTGCCAACAATCGACATGGGACCGTCAGCTTTACTTACCCTCCGAAGAAAGTTGTGCTACGGATTTTTATCTCTCAAGAAAAATCCATCGACCTCGGTTGAGCTTGAACTAACGAGCACCGGGTCCAGAGGCGAGTACTTTATACCAAGACCATAGAGTTTGACCATACTTAACGAAGATATCTTCGCGTACCCCAGGTTAAGCACCACGGCTCTAGGTCAGTTCCGCGCTATCCCGTTCAGAATGCTCGCGATGTCGTGCAACTAGCGACACACCCTCTGCCTGGCGGGTTAATTAGCACAATTAGCCCCCCGGAATAATTAAATAATCACCTCGGCGATAAACGAAACTATCCCACTGTCGCGTCCCGTTTACGGTTGCGGCTCGGGCCGAACCTTGGGTCTGATTTAGTCATGGATTCGTTATTATACCAAGCGCCAAAATGCACGCAGCTGAGAGTCAAACCTTCACCTCCCATTGTCAAACCTGTTTATTGTGAGCCTGACACCTTTTACCTCACTACCACTGAGAACGGTTTAAAATTTAGGTGTAAGATGCTTTTTCCTAGTTTGTCAATTTTAGGTTGTTTTTTTTACACAGGGTCCTTCATGTGGGACCCGCTTTAGCATTGGACAGGAAAGACAAAAACTATGAAAAATGATATAAAAATGTGTCCCATTTAACCTTGTTTCCGAGCTATAGTCATGTTTGTGCTTCAGTAATGTGGAGCTGCTTAAAATTATAAGAAGTGTTCAAAATGACCACCTTCGGCCTGAATGCAAGCATTGAAATGCAATGTATTTTTGAAAGTGTGCAGAGTTCTACGACAGTCTTGCATCCAGGCCTAAGGTGGACATTTTGAGCACTTCCTACAATGTTAAGTAGTTCCACATTATTAGATACAAACATGAATATAACTAGGAAACAATGTCAAAAGGGATACGTGCTTATATGAACTTAAAAAAAAAATGTTTTTGTGTTTCTTGTCCACCACTGAAGTGGATCCCACATGTTACGGTCCATTCAGTTTATTGCAACGTGAATTACCACTCGTCCAGGCTATACTAATAGAGGCAGGGAACAATGAAAGTTGAATTGAGGAAATGTACCCAAAACTGCGTGGAGGGAGAGTGCTAAAGACCACTCTCAGCGCACCAAACCAGGATTCGAACCCTGATCTCTCCGTCTGTGTTAAATTCAGGCTATTGTGAGAGCGACGCCTTAGACCAGTGTTTTTCAAACTTTCCTCAGTAGCAGACCACCTGATAAGCGGCACATTTGGATCACCTATCTTAACATACTACCCACCTGTTTCCTTGCCGAAGGCAAGAAATATATTAATGTATACTCCGTTTACTCTGAAAGGTAGCAAGTTTACTGTGCATGGTCCCACTATTGTATACCCTCTAGGATAGAGCTATAGTGTAATCCGTCAAGGTACAATTCAGGTAGTGTAGGCTACATGTTCATCAAGCAGTAAAAGACTATTTTTTTATGAGACTTTGTTTCTTATTCAAATTTCACATATTATCTATCCCATATTTCTTTAATTCCTGGTTCCATCTAAAGATCACCCTAAAATGCATGGCGCATCTACGATAGGAGAGTAGGTAATCAACAGCTAACAAAAACTTATTTATAGAAAACATTGATTGGAAGGATTATTAGAGGCATTTGATAACACTTTTGATTGATAATATAATGTTATTTAACACATAATAATTATTTCCGAATAGATTGACATTAGTGACTTTCATCCAATGTTAGCAATAAATCACCTTCTTGCTTAGAGTCCCACCTTAGATGAGGCATACAAATGTGCGCGCGCGCGCGCGCACACACACACACACACACACACACACACACACACACACACAATCAACAAGACCACCTGAAGTTGCATCCAAAGAGGATGACCCTGGTACTAATAAAAGTTCCCAGTCTGTAAGTCGTGTTTGTTGTTTCCAGGAGCCCAAGTTCGAGACAGTGACCCGAGAGACTGTGGAGACCTTCAGAGGCAACAGGACCCAGAAGGTGGTCACCTCGGAGAAAAGGGACGTGCTGGACAACTTCTCCCAGGATCTGACCAATAACTTGCAGGAGATTAGTTACGATGGTTGGTACACTCTGATTCTAATAAGGAGACCGTTATTTGAAAACTTGGACACACGTTGCCACAATGGCAGGGAAAAATAGTACGATTAATTTGTATTTATATTCTTAGCTCATTTAGTTTAAGTAGAAATGTGGGGAACGCGAATTAAGGCCAGTGTTTTTTGCAGTCTTATAGCAAAAAAATTATTTAAAAAAAATTTCATCACTGTGTCTTAATACCCGTTTGGGATATACGCCTTTGTACTAATTACGCTAATGATTTTAGGGTTTCAGAAGGCTATATTAATAGGAAGTGTACTCAGATTTTCTTAGAGGAAAAGTGGAAAACCATTTTGGAAAAACCCACTTTTAGTACACCCGACCAAGATTCGAACCTCGATCTCCCCGTCATTGGCGGCAGTCTAGCCTACTACAAGAATAACGGGTTAGACCACACGGCCAATGAAGCGGGTAATAGTTTCATTACAAACATAGAGTTTAATTTTCTTCACATGGTTATAGCAAAAATTGTTGAATATCTGTCATGAGCAAAGCAGCATTAAATGATAAACTTTTTAAATGAAAAGAAAAAGTTGTTATTAAATTCCAGGACATCCTTGAATAATTCAACAGTTGATGATGTCATAATGTGAAGACAATTTAACTTTATGTTTCTATTGGAGAACAATTTGGTTTATTTTGAGCAAAATATGTTTTGAAATAAAAATGAAAAAATACTGCCCTTTTCTCGTACACTTTTATCCCCACCTTAATAATGTAAAGATAAATTATACAGTAATCCATAAGAAAGTACTATTGGAAGCTTTAGATAACTTCATAATTAGTAAATAAATTAACACATAGTTCTCTAATTCCGAAATGTTGGTGGTCAATAATGGGTTTCCTTTAAAAATCTGGGCTTACATGCAGGCTCTCCAATGCTTTAAGTTTCGAGCGATAATACATGGGACTTGAAATATATTGTGTTTTGACTGTCATGATACTTTTTTTTTCTAGGATTAAATATATGTATAAAAATAAACAGATGCTTAACATACAATTGACCTGCTTTGGTGGTCGAGTACACAATACACAATGTTGCTTGTCTACAGGCACATCTAAGAACGGAGGCACCCCTGTTCGTGAACCCCTCTCGGCGAGGAACAAGACTCCTTCTCCTGAGACAACCCCTGCAGACAAGTCTGTGAGTAAAGATGATAACTTAACCTTTCTATCTCCTCTTCTTTATAATAATGTGATACAGTTCAATTTTCATAGGAAGAGCCTTCCTTATCTGGCCACTAAAAAGTTACTAGATCTAATTTCACGTGTTCACACATAAAGTCATGTGATCTGCAGCTATAAATTTTAATGGAATAAACAATAACTAGTAAAAAACTCCATGGTGTGAGCCCGCAATCGAGCCATACTGACCTAAAGGCCACCGCCGTTAGCAATGATGCCAACCTTTACGGATAGAGGTTGTTATGTGGTTAACACAACAAACCATCAGGCCGTTAATCGGGCAGTTTTCTATACCAGAGCCACTACTCCTTTATTTATTTCCTCATTTGTTCTCAAGAAGCTGAGTTTGAATCAGTTCCAGACCCACTGCTTCTCTGGAAAATTCTGGAAGTGCCAGGTATTGAACTCAGGACATCTGGATTTGTAGCCAGAAACTGACCACTAGTAAAATGTCATCAATGTTGACAGGATAAAAAATTGTATTTACTAAAAGGCTCTTCTTCTAAAAATTGGACTGCATCATGCATGGGATATTTATCAGATTTAGTGTGTGGAAATAAAATAATGAATTCCTTTAAATTTACTGTTGTGACAGTCGCAAAACTTAATTCATTGGAATCCATAATTCTTTATTTTATCAATAATCTTTTAATAGACTCACAGCTTACCTGCACTGATAGACATGGAGGCAGGGATGCCAGTCTCGTTTTGTATATTTTCTCTAGTGGTGGGTAGATATAAGTTCAAATCCTGGCCTGGTATACCGAGTTTTTTCATGGTTTCTCCACAAAAATGTGAGTACATTTCCTATAAAAACTTTACCTTCCTCATCCCTGCCCCATTTATATAGATGTGTGAATAGCTGGAACATCCACTTTGATGGCTAAGGCACTACTCTTGCAATAGACTAGACTTTCGATGACAGGGAGATCATGGTTCAAATCCCGGTCAGGTGTACTGAGGTTTTTTCCCCCTAAATTGTTTTACGCTCTCCCTACACACAATTGTGGGTACACTTCCTCTAAATTCAACCTTACTTTTTCTTAACTTATTAGTATTATTAGTACACATTTGTATGACCAGGTAGTTAAACAAGGTGCTAAAAAAAATGGCCGGAATGGGTACCACAACAGAGTCTGGGGAAAAAAAATTGTTCTAAAAGTTAAAATCAAAACTGTTGGGGAACGTCGACAGTTTAATATTGTTATAGAGACAATTTTTAACATATTTATTTGAGTTTCATGGCATGATTCCAAAAATTTCAATGTTTAAGTGTTTAATATTGA
The DNA here is from genome assembly GCA_901482245.1 of Timema douglasi. Lineage (NCBI taxonomy): Eukaryota > Metazoa > Arthropoda > Insecta > Phasmatodea > Timematidae > Timema > Timema douglasi. Next base: position 51,078 of record CABEEJ010003464.1, on the reverse strand, counting down.
ACACATTGTAAAAGTGTTGCAAACTTGAACCAACAATTGGATTCAAACCATTTTTATAATGAAATGGTGACCTGGCTGTCTAGGGGTAAGGTGTCAGACTTCTGTGCTGGCGGCCGGGGTTCAATCCTCGGTCCCGGCAGATTTATTTGATTACCAAACCCTTCCTTCACCTCTGACAAGATATCTTGTGAATGTGGGGAATGCCAGGCCTCCACCGTGGTTCGGATTCCACGTTAAACTGTAGGTCCTCCATTTCATCTCACAATCACCCTACCATTACACATTAGCGTAAGTGCGTATAACCCGAACGGGTAGTAAGACGCGGTGCTAATAATAATAATAATAATATAATGAAATATTATATTTGGATTATATTTTTTTTATTATTAAATATTCAATTTGAATTCAATTCAAACCATTTATAAATTGTTTTAAAATCTTGGATTCGTACAGGCTTAGTGTGTCTTGCGCTACCATTATCAATGTCTTGTTCCCAGAAGTCCGAAAGCAAGTTCGGAGGACTCTTCAAAAGCAAACCCAAGTCAGAGAGTGATATCGCTGGAGCTGAGGGTGACTTTGCCACCGACTGCCTGCGGGCACACAATGACTACAGGCGAAGACATGGTGTCGAGCCGCTCAAACTCAACAAAAAGGTGGGTGACAAAAAAAAAGTTCAAACAATTTGAATATTTTGTTTTAATACATAGACTAAAATAGACGTGGACATTTATTTTGGTCCATGGGCCACATTTAGAATTAAAATTTAAGAATGGGCCACCAAATAAAATACAATTTTTCGGAAGACGCAATTTATTAAAAATCAACTTATATGTAAAACATAAAAAGGGAAGACAATATTAGACAATATATAAAATATCAATAAGCGATTCACAAATAAAACGGAACTGAATGAGATGAATGCAATGTTTACATATTTTTCGTAATTGTTTCTTTAGTAGCTAGGATTCTTAAATATTCTTGTAAATGTTCCTCATTGTGTTGAATAGAAATTCTATATACTTCCATTAACAATATTTTTTAGCTCTGGTATTTTAGAACTTCTGATTCCCGTGTTCATGTTATCAGTTTTTCACTTATGTTCGAGTGCTTTTATATTCTCAGTGCTATTAAATACTGATACCTTACATATACATATATATATAATGTATAAATGCTCTAATTTATATTAAATTTTACCTCTGCTCAAATTGATTAATAAACTATTTGTTTTGCACTTATTCTTACTTTTAAACTTAAACTAATTTAATTCTGTTTATTAATGTTTCAAACATATATAATATAAACTTGTATTCTTCAACTTTCAATTAAAATTCAAATACATCAGTTGTTTTAAACTCTTAAGCTATAAATTATATAACAATTTAATAAATCACTTTAGTTCATAGGTTGTATCAAACCTTATCATTGCATACAATATTAATAATATTACTGCTCGGCTTTAAGGTGAGGCAGAAGGGAGCGCAAGTAATTTTACAGTTTTTATAGGATTACATTTTTTAGGCCTAATTAAATCAAATATTTCTCCAGTAGCAATGTAAAGTTTAGGTTTATGCACATGCTGATATCAACAGATCTTGAATATATGTAAAGGATGTCCTGGAATGTTGTCAAAGCCTTTTAAATAAAGAGAAAATATTTTGATAACATTCCAGGACACACCTGACAGATATTCAAGATCTGTTGATATTAGCATATGCAGAAAACTAAGCTCTATGTTGCTACTGTGAGAGAAATTTGATTTATTTTGGCCAACAAATTTCAATTTTATAAAAACTGTAAAAACACTTGTACTCCCTTCTGCCGCACCTTAAACAAGTAATTGCAATACATTATTATTATTAGCCCCGCGTCTTACTACCCGTTCGGGTTATACGCACTTACGCTAATGTGTAATGGTAGGGTGATCGTGAGAGGAAATGAAGGACCTAGAGTTTAACGTGGAATCCGAACCACGATGGAGGCCTGGCATTCCCCACATTCACAAGATGTCTTGTCAGAGTTCTTGTCAGAGGTGAAGGAAGGGTTTGGTAATCAGATAAATCTTTGCCGGAACCGAGGATCGAACCCCGGCCGCCAGCATAGAAGTAATTGCAATACAATAGGCTGATAAAGATATCTTTACTTTAATCTTTCTTACGAGACATTTAACCTGACCACTCGCTCCACCTTTTAGCCCATTCCAACCTGTGTTAAGTAACTTTCCACATCAAGAGTGAATGTCATTATTTAATATGGAAGCATAAATTACACTAAAAGAGAGACTCAGCTTCAATACGACTCTGAATCGGAAAGTATCTCTCTATAAGTATGTTCATTAATGGTAACAACCTGAACAATAATATAAATTTTTCAAAAATAAAATTTAAGTGTAGCATCTGTGTTATGTAACATTGTGTTGTATCCATCCTCTACCCCAATGTAACACCATGTACAGATTTAGAGTTTTTTTATTTTCATCATCCTGTCCTACTTATTAAGGTTAAATATATACATATATATATGAGATAATTACTCAAATGTGGCAGGGATTAAGAAGGAAGAATTTTAGAGATAATTTACCCGCGTTTGCATGGGAGGAGAGTGGTAAACCATTTTAGGAAAAAACATCCCCAGTATACCTGACCGGGATTCGAACCACTATCTCCCCATCTTAAGCAGGTCAGTATTAACAGGAGAGTGACGCCTTAAACCGTTTGGCCACTGAAGTGAGCTACATAAGAGCTCACCTCTACCTTCCTCTCAACATCGTCACGTGGTTCATGGATGAGCCCTTTTTTTTTTATAAAGTTAACACAATATTTCACTCTTGATATTTTGTAGATTTGCAAGTACAGCGAGGAGTGGGCAAAGTACCTGGCCTCCCGTGGCATTATGGAGCACCGCCAGAACAACGAGTACGGGGAGAACATATTCTGCAGTTGGTCGTCCAACGCCAACTACAAGGTGACGGGGACCGAGCCGGTGGACAACTGGTACAGTGAGATCAAGGATCATCTGTTCGGACGAGAGCCTCGGGACCTCAAGTCTGGTCAGTAGCTGGGACAGTTGGCAGGGAGCATCCAGAGACTGCCATTATAGAGAGCACCAAGTCACTGTTTACACAATCTGATTTACATTGGAGGCCGGTTATTTGAAAAGTGGAAACTCATGCTACCACAGAAAAAAAATATCACAATAATAATAATGTTTAAATTAGGAGGGATGGCCAGCACACTTACCTTGGTGATACTGGAGTAAAAATTGTTTGGATAGAACACTAAAAAACACTTTTTTAAGGACAAGCTTTCACTGTCAGAACATTAAAAATGTGTTTGTGTGCTTTTTAGTGTTCTACCTAAACAATTTCTACTTCAGTATCACCAAGGTAAGTGTGATGGCTATCCCTCCTAATTTAAACCATGGTGCTCTATTCCAAATAACCTTAATCATGATGATGATGATGATGATGATGATGATGATAACAATAATAATAATAATAGCAATAGTAATAACAATAATAGTAATGATAATACAAATAATAAACCGTTTCCAGCCTGAGGTTGGGTCAGTTTTGTAAAAAAAAATCTCATCTTTCTCTAACCTTCCACTATTCTCCTCCTGTAATCGCTTCCATTCTTCTCCTCTCATTTGCAAAATTTCTGTTATCTGCTCCTCCCATTTCTTTCCTGGTCTCCCTCGTGGTCTTTTCTCTGTATACTCTATCTCCATCATTTTCTTTGGTATTATCTTCTTTTTCAATCTTCATTACATGCCCATACCATCTCAGTTTTGCTTGCTTCCTCTACTATCTCATGTAATCCCTGTACCCCCATTCTTGACCAGATATCTTTATTCCTAATCTTGTTTTATCTAAAGACAGCTATCATGCTCTTCAGAAACTTTGTTCCCCAAAGCCTCCATTCTCCTAGACCCTCTTACATTCAATGCCCATGTTTTTGCTGCATATGTGTCAATAGAAAGTATGCCATGTACAGCACATCTCTTTTCCCTAGCAGGTCGTTCACACACCTATATAATAACTCCCCCTGCTTTCCTCTTGTTATTAGATACTCTCTACTACCACCCTATATTTTTTAAATCTTGTATCCAATGTTTTCTCAAATATTCCTAAAGGAAGGTCCCAACCGTAGTCCTATTGTTCATGTTAACATTTGTTTTTTAATAATCCCATTTCCAGGTCACTTCACTCAAGTGGTGTGGAAGGGGAGCAAGGAGCTTGGCGTTGCAGTGGCCAAGAGCCGCAACGGTCAAATATTCGTAGTCGCCAACTATTCACCGCCCGGGAACTTCATCGGGAGCTTTTCTGTCAATGTACCTCCCCCAATAGGGTGAGTGATATGGTGTCACTTTGGTGCCAACATCATTTTAAAAATAGGGGGACCTGTCCCGTCACTCATACTAGTGTTTTTTTAGCTAATTACTTGACTTAAGTAAAAAGTTTTACCAAAACACTCAATAAAGTATAGTTAGTTACATATTTTACAAAATTCTAGTGTAAAATCTGTTTCCAGCTTTGAAATGGAAATAAATAGAAAACATTAGTGGGAATATAAAATTCATATTTGAGTGAAAATAGATAAGATACATAATAACTAATGATAGCCTGCAGCTTGCTTCCTAGAACACAGTTTTTTTTAAATCTAGGTTTGAATTAGGTTAACTTGGAGAGAAGAAAAATGTCTGCCTTTACCAAATCATGTTTATATAACCCTAATAAAAATACTGCATATCCTAAGATTGAAAACTACTGGTTTTCAGTTCTATTTTTTAGCGTCAATAATGAAGGTTTTTTTAAAGTGGGTGGGGTGGATATTAAGACATCCCTGGAATGCAAATGCCAGCACATTTCCTTTAAATTAAACCTTACTCGGACCTAACAAATGAGCGTATAGCTCCAAAGGTAGTAAGATGTGGTGTTAAAAAAATAATTCACGCCCATAAATGGGTTGAATCCCAATCTTAAATTTTCTTTCAAATCTCGAACACAAATTGGAACCTTTAAAAATATTTAATCCCAAAGTGAAAATGTTTAATTTTTTTTTTTTTTAAAGCGTTGGTACCATTGACATATGCTATTTTGTTTGCCGTGTCTATTTTGTCATAAACCAACAAAGAAAACAATTTGTTTTAGTAAATTATTTATATTAATACAATTTTGTCCTTTTTTCTGATTTTGTTATTCTCCCAACTACACACATTTATATAATTCCTTTTACCACGCGATTAAAATTGTCATTTAAAGTCAAGATCTTCATAATTATTGTATTTGATATACTTTTTCGAGATTTTTATGAATCTTCAATCTCTCAAATGTCATAGGATTAGAGCATCTCACCTCTAGTCGCAATTCATCATTATAAATGTTAAGGTTTATATTCCAGACCTGGCTCTCCCACCACAAATGGGGTACCTGCAATCACCCCGACACCGGTCAAGGCGAAGCCAGAACCAGTCAGTTCTAGTGACAAAAGTTTCGAGGAGGAGGGGCTGAGGGTTCATAATGAATACAGGAGGAAACATGGAGTGCCAGAGTTGAAGATAAACAAACAGGTCGGCTAATAATCAGCACAGGTGACGATGCTCCCCACCTCCCCCCTTTTCCACTTCCCCAGTTCTTAGCAATGAGTCTCTTTTGTGTTCGACAAACAGATACTAGGTAGGTCACTAAATAAATATATTCCCAAACTTGCCACTCCTTTACCCCCAACCTGTTAACCTTTTTTTAAAAAACAAAACTATAATAAGGATCACACCATCTAGATGTCATATTCTGAAAATTGAAAAATGACACCTGGACACAGGAATCGAACCCGGGACGTTCGGACGGGTTCAATTCTTGTGTCCAGGTGTCATTTTTGAATTTTCAGAATATGACATCTAGATGGTGTGATCCTCACTAAAATGCATAAATGGTTGGTTATTTGATTAAAAACGATAATACTTTCATTCTGATAATATTTACTAAAGAATCATCTTTCCACTTAGCCATACATTAATTCATGTTATTTTTATAACTTGATTTTCTCATAAATTGACATTTGAAAGCCCTTTTAAAATCATATTTTTGCTGTCAACATAGATAAAATTTTACTAAATTATTAGCAGTCTTTTATAAGTATTGATAATATCTTGAGCTTTAAAAATCTGTAGTACAACGTCCTCTAAAGGGAAAGTAAAACTGTAAATCTTATGTCAATTGTGATGTGTAAAAGAACCCTGGAAAGTATTAAAAAATATCTTTCTGGCAAAATTGATAGGGCCTTTAGCGCTTCCTCATAGAAATTCAGTGTGTAAGGCAATGGGGAGCCAGCACACTTGCTGATCTCCCTTAGTACACGAGATTTCTACCAGATAGTGCAGGCAGCACTAACCAGGTAAAGGACTGAGTGTGTGCCCAGCTCTGGACAGATAGAAATCACATCAAATCAACCTTTAGGTTGTTGACTTAAAAAATAATATTTATCAAAAATGACAGCTGCAGATCACATGAACTGACATATGAACATGAGAAAGTAGATCTAGAAACTTTTCTGGGCTGTCAGATAAGACCATTTCAATAAAAATTGGGTTCTAATATGTAGTATAAAAGGAAAAGAATGGACAAGAGCAAAGGAACAAGAATGTTGGTAAGACAGAGGAAGATCTATAAACTAACACTATTAGTTAATACTATAGTAAAATGTTATTGATATTGAAAAATGTTTTTGTATATTTTTTTTGTAAATTCATTTTCAACACGTCTAAACCTTATTCTTAAAAAAAAAAAAAAAATTTTAGAAACATAAAACTGTGTACCATTGATTAAATAATGCAAAAATAATCTTGAGCTAGAACCAATTTTATTTCTATATTATTTTGTTGTAAATGTTCAGTAGTTAAAATATATCTCATGTGTGGGACTTGTAGATGTGCACATACGCGACGGACTGGGCCAAAACATTGGCAAAGGAGGATAGGTTCGGGCACAGGCCCGATTCCAAGTACGGGGAAAACATCTACTGCATGTGGAGCTCCGACCCAGCCGCCAAGGTCACAGCCAAGGATGCTTGTGACTCTTGGTACAAGGAGATCAAGGACCACATTTTCGGAGTTGAGCCTCGGATGCTCAAGTCAGGTGCGCTTTCTTAATGAGGTTCAAACCCTCGTAAACTCTTTCTTAACTTTCTTCACTGGTGGTGGAATGGTTTAAGCCTATAAGGCATTAATCTCGCGAAAGATTGGACTGCCGATGACGGGGATGTTGGAGCTCAAATTCAGTTCAGGTGCATTTTTTTTATAAATGCTTTTGCATACTCCCTCAAAACCAAGGTGGGTACACTCCTCCTAAATTCAATCTTCGGTTCAAAACCAGGAATGAAGATGTGTTTAAAAAGAAAAGATTTGCTTCTAAATTGGGGCTAGGCATGTTTGAAAACTTTACAGATGTAAAACATTTGGATGATATCTTACCTACAGTAGTGTTTGGGTTATCTCTGCTTGAGAGGACTATACTAGTAAACTGTCTCGCACACTATCTATTTTACCATCCACACACAATAATGTAATGAGTGAATGTGTGTGCATTGAGTTTAAAAGGCAAGGAAACAATTTACTAGTACAGTCTTGTCAAGAGGAGATGGCTCTGGAAACAGACCATGACCATCCCTGTTTGTCAATTAATATGTGGAAACTGCATTAAGCATGTTATAGTATTTTATTAAATAAATATGATAGAATAAATGGTAGGAAATGACGCACAAATAAAAGTAAAAATCATTCACACATATATACAAATCCTTCAATATTTCCATGCCTCATGACATCTTCACCAGGATTGAACAGTAAGGTGGTTTAATTGTTACCAACTTAGTTGTGGAAGGATGAAAACATCCCTAGTGTATTTTAAATATCCCTTGATATTCTCATATTGTTCTCTATGTAAATGGCAGGTGTTAGTAGTGTTAGTGGTGTAGCAAGACTTAAATATGGATATTTTTGCACCACATCTTTCTAGCCGTTCGGGTTAAATGCTAAATAAGGAATTTAGGTCGGGGGATTGGGCGGTGACGATCAATTTTCTTTAAGAGACATCCATTACCTCTTTGTCCATTGGCAGCAGTGTAAAGTGTGAACTGTGTTCTTCTTTTCATTGTTAAGGCCATATCGTGTTCGTCCCCCTTTTATATGTTTCTATCCACCTTTCCTGTACCTTCTCCCAAATATAATACAATTACCTCATTAAGTGAAAAGAGGTTTTCCTTATAGAGTTAAATAAGGAATAGTATCAGAATAATTAGGTAAGGTGGTTTTCTAGACTTTGTTACCAATTGATGTGCCCGTTCACATCTTCTTAGCTGAGACATATTGCATTGGCTTTTGTTGAAAGGTTTTGAGATTGGCTGTATCATCATCATCATCATGAATTGTTTTCAACCAATGACTGGGTCAGTTTAGTAAAATTTGTCCATCTCCATCTTTTCTTCTGACTGTGTAGCAATTCTTAAAGATGAGGTTATTATTGGAGGCATAATTTACTTAATAAAATGAAGAGTTTGTTTGTCCATTTATCATGAGGGTTGTGCAATATCTACCTCATGCAGAGGTCTAAAATTTTAAAATAATTAGCCCTTGTGCTCAAACATATGCACCTCGAAGCTGGTAATTTAAATTTTTGATTAGATATTTTTAAATTTATTAAAAACTGGGTTAGAATTGTTTAGTAGTACAATGTAGAAACGCTGTACAATAATGTAAAGTAATTGATAGTGAAGGAGAAAGAGGGGCATGTGTTTTTCTTTCCAGGCCTAATCAGGTTGGCTTCCTTCACTATCAATTATTTTACATTATTGTACAGTGTTTCTAGGCTATCTTAGTATACATTTCCAAGCCACTTGGCACTAATTCATTTTATTATCAAACTGGATCAGAAGAAATAGAATGAATAGTATTTTTTCTGTCTGTTTGAAACAAGGAAAAGTGTTGACCGAGGTAAGCACGCAATGCATTGCATGACTACCCCGAGCAATGCTGAGTACTTCTGCAAATATAAACTATAAGAAAAATCTTTCTGCTTTCAAAGCACATAATTTTAAATAAGGAAGAAGATACTTAATCTCTGCACAAAATGATTTACCTTTTTTTTCTTTAGGTCATTTCACTCAGATGATTTGGAAAGGCAGCCAGGAGCTTGGTATCGGACTGGCAAAGAGTAAGAACGGCAGAACACTAATTGTTGCCAACTATCACCCACGAGGGAACTGTATCGGACAGTTCGCAGTCAACGTCCCACGGCCTCGCTGACACATTCCAAACAAGAAGAAAAAAAACTACCCCAGCATCACAACTTAGATCAAAAAATATTCCCTAAAGATGTGTGAGAGCTATGACTATAGATATCCATAAAAACAACAAATTACCAATTAAAAAATAATATTAAATTATTCTTCTCTTTAATAACTACATTATTTGAGGAGATATTTTAAGAGATTAATAAAAAAATTACATCATGACAAAACTACCTGCATTTAATTGCTCTAAACTAGTAGAGATGAGAAAGGAAGAACAGAGAAAAACCACTCTCATTATATCCGGCTGGGATTCCCACCCCAACCTCCTAGTGACCAGAAAACCAGAATGGTCAAGTTTAATGTTTATTCCACATGCACTCCAATGTGGGTGGTACTGCTATAAAGAAAGGTTCTACAATCTATTTCCTTAGTTTATCTATTCAGTTCCTATTTTATACTTTTTCTAATATTCTTCCCACTCAACTCTTTCCACCTTTTCCTTGCTATATCGACTCGTAATGTTACTTCAACATCTTTCTAGAGGAATCTATGGGCCAGTTTCATAGACAGAGTACGCCTCAAATGCGGCTTCATACTAAATACAGTACGACACCTACTTAGATCAGAATGGAATGGGTCAGTTTTATCTTGTATTTAATGTCGAGCCATACTTTAGATGTGTGCTGTGAAACTGAACCTATATCTTCGTATGTCCATATAAATGCAGTTTTTATTGTTCTATTCTTCACTGAGCTAAAATTACCCAATACAGTCTATTTATTCAAACCATTTTCCACTGCAAATTAATCAACACATTTGACAACTTTTATATGATTAATAAAAATAAAAAATGAAAATTGTTCATAAAAATCTATAGTCATTTCCAAGGAAAAACTAAAAGATGACATTAATTATATTTAACCCATTATTTTAAATATTGTAGCCATGTTATATAAAATAAAATACATTAAATATCAACATCATTCCACAAAGATGGTTGGAAGATCAAATAATTTCATTACGTATGTAATATGTGATTAATATAATGTGTTATTTTTAATCAATCATTTTACAAGAATAACTAGTGCATTGAACAATCATTGCTATTTTTATATGCTTTGAATTAAATAATTACATTATTAGGTATAAAATTAACAGAGGGTATGTATCACATTATTAGTTTAAAATGGTGTGATTTTAGTTTTATTTTGAGTGATATTTATAAGTCATTCCAAAAAAATACATTTTTGATGTTACTTATTATTCCAAAGAAGTTCAACAATATTATCATTATTGTATTTTTATTTACTTAAAAAATATATATAATTAATTATATTAAATCAATACCTTACTCACTTATCCTAAGGGTTATAAGACTAGAGCACTGATGGAAGTCGGCCATAGCCTTTATTTAGCCTGCAAATACATTAGGGCCGCCTATTTTTTTTATATAACTAGTTATATAACACTTGTTAATGCTTGCAACACTTAATCATGATAAGAACAATGTAACTATACAGCTATCACAAAAAAATAACTCTAAACTGTTCCCAATATAATCACACACAAAAAAAATCATACGAATAGTTTGATTATTTTAATCACAAAAATAAGTAGTATTGATATATTTAGTCACAAATATAAGAGATTTAATGCATTTTTTTAATGCACAATTAACAGCTCTTTAAAAGACTGAACGATGAAAGAAACAAGAAAACAAAAAACAAGAGGGCATGCGGTGGGGGTGATATGCAAAAAAAGAGCGAAGCAACCTTCAACATTTGGAAACGTGACTATTATTTAAACTCGACAAAAGAGTGTAATGATAAAACTCGAGGTATTGCTGTAATAACTTCTATGTTTAGAGGTCTTACGAGAAAAAAAAAAGTGATTAGAAGCTTCCATTCCAAAGAAAATAACTATGGCCTGTATAAGATAATATAACACTAATTATTAATTTGTACATAAGTATATTATATGTATAAGTATAGATAAGATTATTATGAAACTAAAATTATAAAAATTGCTATTTTTAGATTGATTATAGATCCATAAGTTCTGATGGTGAGTTAGTGTTAATGGTGCATTTAATATACTAAAGATATGTTTTTTGAAGTTAAATTAAAATGTTATATTAACATTATAAAATAAAACAAAGTGCAACATTTATAAACATATATTTTTATTGAGTTAATTACTTTAAGTCTAATTTAAAATGTTAAGTTTAAAACACACATTCATATTTACTTATTTTTTTAATTGTTTCTTATTAACTATTTGAGTCAGATAAATTTAAACTATTTCTTTTGTTGATATGTATACCAAATCTTGTGATATGTAGTTTGTTGGTATATTGTGATGTTTGGTTTATGAACTTTGATTTTATCAAAATGGACTATGAAATATCTCAAGTATGCTTTCTACTTCATACAAAATTTATACTTGCCAGGTCAAAAGTTAAGAATTACTTTCAAACCTTCTTTCGCTTTCATTGAAAAAAAGGTATGATTTAATAAGAAAATAATATAGAGAGAGCTAAATGGCATGTAATCTCTTATAAGGAAAACCTCATTTTGCTTTATGAGTTAATTGTATTATATTTGGAAGAAGTTACAGGAAAGTTCTTTTAGTAAATTGTGTTAAACGTTTCACAATCCCTCCTGAAGGGTAGTGTTAAGATTTTCTTCAAGAGGCAGCCTTTACTTCTTTGTCCAGTGACATCAATGTAAAGTGTGACCTATGTTATTTTCATTGTAAAAACCATATTGCGTTTGTTTCCTACGCTTCTTTTCTGTATCTTCTTCCATATATAACAAAACTATTAAAAATAAAAATTTAAATTTTCCAATATCCTAAACCCCATCTTACTGGTTTGACAATAACAACTTTCTCTAGTTATTTGATCTATCAAAGGCTCTTTTGATATTTTCATTGTTATTATAATAATTACTATACTTACTGTTTGTCATAGGTATATGGAGTGTATTGAAATGAAAATAATAAATCTATTTACAGATGTTTAATCCTTGCCAAGAGTAAACTGTACGATTTGTAGCCTAAATAGATAAGTGTTCTATCTAAGACTGAGATCAATCGAAAAACAAGTCTCTACAATTTATAGTGTTCCAAGTCCATGCACACAAAATGAACAACATATTGACTTAGAATTGGTTTTCGAGAAAGATAAAGCAATGCCGTCTGTAATGTTGAATTTTGTGAATAGTGATTCATGTAACAAGATTTAACAAATGTGAAATAAACACTCTTTTTTTAGAAAAAAAAAAAATATTTTATTTATTTTGAGAAATAACTAAAGTGTATATCAATAATCAATCAAAAATCTCTATTGATTCTAAGTAGACAACTGTCAAACATTTAAATACATAAAATAGGGTTTAAATAAATATATATATATATATGAGAGAAAGAGACTGCACACTTAGTGATACTGGAATATAAATTCATCATGATCAACTGTTTCCAGCCTGTGGCCGGGGTCGGTTTAATAAAATGCCTCCATCTTCCTCCATTCTTCTCCTCTCACACACTTTATTTTATCTGCACCTTCCATATCTTTCTTGGTCTCCCTTACGGTTTTCTACACAAGTCTCTTTGGTATTCTCTCCTTTTCCACGCTCAATGCACATTGATTCGGAGAGGATCGTGTCGTCGCCCCTTCTCCCCCCCTCCCTCTCATCCCACCTATTAATAGAAAACTGTAGAAAAACTCAAATGTTTTATCTTTACAAAAATAACTAGATAATATAAAATAAGTCAAGACTTAGATATTACCCTTTATAATTTATGAAAGTATGGTTCAAATTAAATAATTGATAAATGAGTTATTGTGTATAATTGACATTATGATTAACCCTTAAAGGATGTTAGCATACTTTGGTATTAACTATTTGCATTTACAATGAGTGCTGTAATATGAGTCAAATAGGTACAAACTGATAACATGAAATAATACACTATTAATTGACCACTTGATTAAAATGAAACTAAAAGTCAAACCATTATAACAGTAACAAACTATTTATGAAAGAAATTAAACTGTGGGACTTATTTAAAACAACAATTTAAAATCAGTTATACAAAATTGATGAGTGGTTTGAATTGTAAAATTTCAGTCTTCAAGAAGTTTCCATAAATATTTAATTTAGTTTGATAATTATCTAAGTCTTATCTGATGTTTTGGTCCCTGTACTGCTTTCGGTACTAGAAACAGCGTACCATATTCATGGAAGTCGTTTGGGTGATGAAACACAATGTGTTGCTATGACCTGATAATAGGTTAATAGTATACATATTAATGTGATGACTTAATCTAACTTAGATTTAATGGCGACCTACTTACAAAAACCCGAGACTAAATCTCAGTGGCACAAACAAAGATAGATTAATTGAAAAGTGAATGAAACTATAGAATAAGAGTTTAAAACTGCTCGGGTGAATCACGTAAAGTCCAATTTTCATAGGAAGAACCTTATCTGAACTCTAAAAAAGTTACGTCTATTTTCATGTATTTATGCGTTAGGTCGTGTGAGCTGCAGATGTCATTTTTGCTAGATATTATCAATACAATATCTATTAAATAAAACTAATACAATATTAAAATAATATCAATGTCGACAAAAACAACAAATATTTGTGGTTTATAAAAAGCCCTTTAGCCTATGAAAATTGGACTGTACTCATTTAATTAGCTGTAAATTGTACAGAAGCTCAAAATAAAGTGAAATGATCCAACCCCAATTAGAAAGATAGACGACTATCTGAGAAACTTTTATTTTTATGTGTTTCACACACTATTCACCTTTCCGCTCACAACATATTTACAACCAGTTTTGGTGGTCAAATGGCCCAAAGTATAACTCTCACATTAGAACGAATGGTGAGATCGAGGTTCAAATTCTGGTCGAGTGTCTCGAGAGTGCTTTTTCCTACATGATTTCTCACTCTACTCTACACAAATTCTATCTTCCTCATTCCTAAACCATTAGTATAAAATATGCATATAGCCCAATCGGGTGATAAGACACGATACATGCTCACCAATATGGTAAGAATTAGAAGGGTAAGAATTTGAAAGCAAGCCCATTCAGGTTAAACTCCTTCAGTCTACATGGCCCAGAATTCAGGCCCAGACCTCCTCGTCATCGGTAAACTAGATTAAGATCCAGTTAAATAAACTAAAATCATCAAGGTCTATACTATTTCCTTTTAGTTCCGACATGGTAAGTAGCTGGTTAAGCTGCATCAAACCAACATTAGATAATTTAATTTATTTGCCATATCTGTATGCTCACTCAAGAAGAGCACCCAATATATTTACTTTATTTGAGACATTTAATTAAGGCTATACACAAATTAAATTAAATTTTGAGGGAGAGGGACAGTTTGGAGGGCACAGCCCTTTGATCCCTAGAGGCCAAAGGAATTTATTAATATCAAATAAATGCCTTTAGAAGCTATTTGGAATTGTTTTATAAAAGTAGCTAAGGGCACCTATTTAAATATCTTTAAGTGGCCATACATATAATGTATCTAAGATATTACATAATTTTGTTCATTTTTTCCAATTTATTTTGTGTGCAGGCCCTCGATGGTAAACTTTTTTAATATTAAGTTGTAAGCTCAGTCTTAAAATGTAGCCTAGATGTGGTACATTCAACACATCTTTAGTTTTAGTTCTATACTCCAAAATTATTTGTGGTCTTGTGTGTGTGTGTGTGGAGGAGTTGGAGTGAGGTTTAAATGCCTCGTTTGACCCCCTTTTGGTGCGCCACTGGGTCCAATGACAAGGATTGTGGCTTGTAAACAGCTTACAGCCATCTTTAACTGTGTTTATCATGGAATAACACTATTATTTAAATTGAAAAATGACACCTGGATGCAGGAATCGACCCTGGGACCTTTGGCTTAGTAGGCCTATACCACTGAGCTATCCAGGAGTCGTCCTGTGACCAGGGTAATTCTTAATTCATATTTTAAGGCAGAGTCTGTGATGGATGGGGAAATGGTCAGCTACATATGAGTGATCAATTAAGATCACGAGCTATCAGATAACACAGCCACCTTTAAATGAAGAGCTACCCTGCATAGCTCAGTGGTTAGAGCATTGGTGTACAAAGCCAAAGGTTACTTGTGTCCTGCCCCCCATAGCCTACGAGACTTGATTATCCTAACAATGTATTGTGATGAGTACAGGGCATGTAACTCATTATTGGGTAATGTATCATGTAATCTCCAAGTGGACTCATTCCTTTTTGGACCAAATATCTTCTTCGGCACCTTGTTTACAAATACCATAAATTTGTTTTCATCCTGTAAGGTAAGAAACTACATTTCACAACCATAGAGAACAGGCAAAATTTTGTTTTGTACATTTAGAGTTCTACATTCCTAGACAGCAGACAGCAGATTTTAACAACTTACTGACCGCGTAATAGCGTGCATTTCCCAAATGTTTTATTTTCTTAATTTTCAATCTAATTCTGTTATTAGGCCTACTAGTTAAAAAAATTTCCTTAATATTTAAACTTACTGTAGAACCTCTTGTCTCAAATGATGTTGTTTGCAATAATATATATTATATACTAGACCCTTAATTCATATAAGCATGCAGTTGCAGTAATGAGTATTCTGTATTCCTGTATATTTTCTAATAAAAACACTTAAAAAATGCATCCAATAGGGTCCAACTAGGTAACAAATAGAAGCTGCCCTATCCTAATGTGGTCCAACTAATAGTTTTTTTTTAAAAACTTAGATGCCTCTAGAAGGTATATTGAATTTAAAAAAATAATAATTAGGGTTCAGTGGGGCCTTCTCTTCAACTAAAACCAATCAATCTTAAATATACATGGGTTCTAAGCCATCTGGACTATCTGTGACGTATTCTATTTTAGGGAAACGGAAAATGAGTCACCCGAATAATGCATTTGAAGCCTAGGTTGGAATTTGCGTCAACTCAATTTCTTGTACCAGTGCCAAAGTTGCAATGTACAGTACATTTATTGGAAGTGTATTATAGAAGGTTTAAGGTACCGTAGTTGGTTTTTTAACACACTATCTTACCATTCATTTGGGTTATACACCAATGTACTAATTAGGCACTAATGTGTTAGGGATTAGAAAGATTCTTAATTTAGAGGAAATGCAGCTGTGTTTGCGTGGAGGTAGAGTGGGAAAGATTGAGGAAAAATCCACCCTCAGTGCACCCAACCGGGATAGAGCCACGATCTCCCAATCTTTGGCAGTCTAGTGTATTGCGAAAGTAGCGCCTTAGATCATGCGGCCAACAAAGTGGGGGAGTTTTATTAGTCTTGTATCTATGTTCAGTGTTGGAAACTATAGGATGGTCTACAAATTGCCTCATTTTAAAGTTCTAAATCTAGCTTTTTAAAGGTAATTCCTTAGTAAGGGCTAAGAAGTGATGGATAGGGCAAGATCAGGTTCACTTTGCTCTTTTCCCTTGGGTGTATCACTGAAAGACAAACAGGAGACAAGATTTACTGTCGAATATTATGTGTGCCATAGCTTAAATGTCCGCAATAGAATAAAGGAATTATCCAAGGGAAAAAAAATGTTGTAAGTAGTCTTTTAATGTTTGTCTAACTGCCCCAGTTACTAGTCAAGTTCCAAGAGGTATATTTAAAATTATGGTACTCTTTATTAATATAAAAGAGAGACCTTCTTTGGGAAATATTGGTAAAATAAATACTGAGAAACACTATAAAAATACTTTTGTAAGAGTGAAAATATATATTATAAGTAGATGTGATGTTATGAAACATGTGAGATAGGTATAGAAATATATATTTTTAATTATATAGGTCTAAATAGTCACTTAGCGACGAATATGATTGTTTTGAGTTAGTCACAAATGTATGTTAGCACATACTATTACCAAGTTTAATCTCACCTAAATAATGGTACTAATGTTCCATTTTCGAACGTCCCGATTTTATTGACTTTTATTTACTGCTCGGCAGATCTCGTCGTTTGGGATTTTTTTCCAAAAATGGCAGCACTGGATTTGTTAAACCGACCGCGAGACTACATGGTAATCTGACGCAGCTCCATAAAATATAGGGCACACAATGACGGTATAATCAAATTAAAACACGTTAATTAATTCGCAATTACTTTATTGTTCATACTTTTGCAACAAAATGGTAATTATGTGATTTACTTTGAAGCAAGGAAAAGAGCTTTCGGAAGTAGACGCTAGAACTAAAAACATTCGGTTTTCTCGCAAGTCCCTACGACGAAGCAACTACTACTTTTGATGAAGTGATTACACCATTCGTAGTGCACATCTTCGTTTCTTTATTGTATTAATTAGAGGTATGTATTTGGAGGTTTTACGGGTTATTTAGTGTTATAACGATGAACTTTCTAACAAAAATGGACGCCTACTATGTAATTCTCTACGCCTGGTAGCCATATTGATGCATTTTCTTAGTATTTTCAATATGGCACTTACTCACGACAGAGATCTAACAACGCTAATATTGGGCCCCATTAATGATTGAGTAATGATTGAAAGGCTCATATGGTTATTAGATTATGTTATTATTTGTCCAGTTACTTTTGAATTCGTCTTCCATTTATGTAGGCTTCCCAAACTTATGTTTTATAAGGCATTATAAAACCTAAATTGTCGGCCATTATCGCCGCCATTGTTCTTTATGACTAAACCGATAATGGCGTACAACCTCAGGATATTTATTTACATGTTGTATATACACAAATAAACTAAATTAGTATTGATACATCCGAACTCATTATGACATCCCCAAAGCCATAAAAGTAGGGCACTATATTATTTATGTCATTTTATTGGTGTTAATTTTAATTTAGGGCTAAGACCTGTGATTTTTAATGTTGCCCAAGTACATTTAAACAAATTTAATTTGATTAAAATTCTTTATCAAATATTTAGTATTTATGTTGTCATTCATTAGTAGATTCCCTTTTTTAAATTTGAGAAAACCTTAGTTATTGATTAACTTAACTTATTTTCTTTAGAAGTAAAGCTTATAGTTTGTAGCCAGTAGAATAATTCTTTAAGTTGATTGCAGTATACTTTAAAAATGGGTTTTATTAACGTTTTAATATAAAGGGTAAGCACAAGGAAGTTCAACCGTATTAACTCGGAGAGATAATAGGACATCTCTATTTGGAAACAACCCCCCATTGGATTTGAATGGAATCAAACTTTGCACTCCCCTGTCATGGCAAACAAGTGCAACCAGTATAGACCTAGGTAGGTTTACTGAAAGAGTAGTATATAATTATTTCGGTTTATGTTAGATCTACCCCTTGCTTTTCACAAATCTAATGTGGGCTCGTCATTCAGGTAATTGATTCTCTTAAGCATTTCTCAGGAGGGTTGCTGACATTGTAGAACCATTAGCAATGGCACATTCCAAACCATTTTTAGTAACTCAATTTAAAGTATCAGACTGGTATTCAAACACAACCCCTCAAAGTGTAGACTGAGTCTTTAACGCAAGGGTTCCCAACTTTTTCTAACTGACATTGCTTTATTTGACCAGGAGTTTTTTTCCCTTAATTTAAATAGTTTCTGATCAAATTCTGTGATGCTCTTGACATATATTTAAGAATTGTTCAGATTAAGTGTCTGACAATTATATTAAACATGTTTACTTGAGCAATATAATTTATTTGTATTGAGCAAAACTGTTTTTTGTCCTAAACACTGTAAAAATACAGACATTTAGAGTAAACTTAACATAATTTATTGAGCATAGGAAAGCAGCTTCTAGACTCATTTAAATATACTTGAAAATTTCTAGGGGTTTGCCTTGAATATATATAGATATATCAACTGTAGGCCTATTTATTTCTAATGTTGATACAGAGCCGGATACTTTTAATGTCAATCTAATTACGTTGTCTCTTTTTCCATGTTTGTCTGACTCGTAACCCCCCCAACCCCCCTCCCCCTCAAAGTATGGATATTTTTGATATAATACAATAATTTTACACTACTCTTCATGCATATTGTTTGTATTGTGAGTTGTGACAGACAATTACTTTTAGGAGGTACTGCAACAAGATGGCAGTTGTAAGCTTCCAAATTCTTATTGAATGATTTGCAATTTATTTATACAATGTTGGTATCATGTTTTGAAAAGCCTTAAGGATAAACTAAGTTTTGCAGTTCAAGAGTTTTGAAAACATCACAATATGTTTCATTTTATTATTAGGTAGTGATTTAGTAATACTCCATTAATTAAATATATCCACACTGTTGAGAGAGGATGAAAAGGGTGAATTTGAAGTAAATGTGTCAACGGTTTCCTGAATAAAGGAAGCTATACCACCTATAAACTTAACATTGATTTATTCACCTTGTCAGAAATTGAACCTTGTAATATTGGGTAATTTACAAATATTTGGCAAATGTTGGTAATATGCTAAATTTTTGTGTCTAGATATATTAAATTTGATTTGCTGTAGTTGAACCCAAATGGTTTGTAGATTGGTTGAATTATTAAATTAAGTGAAAAATGACAATCTGGACACGAGAAACGAACCCGGGACATTTGGCTTTGTGTGCCGATGCTCTACAACTGAACCATCCTGATTCGTCTTGTATTCAGGGCCATATTTTACTAGTTGTTGGTGTATTTAGTCTCTATGGCTATCAGGACTCATCCTGTGGGAAACCATCATGTATCAGTTTGTGATAGACATGAATTAATAATAATGCTTAAAATATGTTTTGTATTTAAAAGTTTTTTTAAAAAATAATAGTAAATTCGAACTATTTTTGAAAATTGAAATTTTCACAGAACATAAAACCAGTTATTTCCCTGTGAAAATAGTTAAGCTACACACTTATACGTCTGCCCACATGTTAAGAAAAGATAAGTTTAATTTTAAGCAATAATAAAAAACTAGGCACAGCGTGATCTATTCTTTCACACGAAATTCTTACATGGGTAGCTTAATATAACCTTGCTTGCTGTAGGCTTTCTCGAATGCCTATTTGCTTAACCAAACATGCTGCAGATTTTTAATAAACAGTTTCTCCACCCTTTTATATATATATATATAATGTAGTAGGCTTACTTAGACATGGCTTAAAATACTTTAAATTAAAATAATTGAAAACTTTTAAAAATATAGATAAATAAAATAAGTTAGTTTAAAATATATATTTTTATTTCGATAAGTTATACAAAAATATATACACAAAGCTATAATGCTGGTAATTGCTACTATCAAATTCACAATAAATACTATAACATACTAGGCTCATAGGGGTGTCATAAAGTATCACATTAATCATATGTGAATATGTTACTTTGAAATTGTTACCATAGGTCGACCATACTCACTTTTTATATACAAGAATGAAAAAAAAGTACATTTTAATGTGCAATAATTTAAAAGTATTTTCTTATTTACATTGGATAGAACAACTAGGCTACTTAATTATTAACATAAGTTTGATTGTAGTTACCGGCATTAAATTTTACATTATAAAAACTGCATTTATATTTCTCATTACTTACATTCAAAAAGTTTTTTTGAAACAATGTTCTTCACCATTCCATACAGCTATGATTTTACCATATATTTAATAAAACACATTATTCAAATATATGTTACATAATTGCATGTAGGTATCACTGTAAAACTTCTTCTAAAATCTATTCTTCTTTAATTTAGTACATAATCAATAGTCTATACATTGCCTAGTCGCGTGCATGTCTAATTTAAATACAAAATCAATTTATCTTGGACCACATAAATGTTTTCCCTTTAAGGAGGCCACCTCGATAAGCAAGAAATTGCCGCTCAGTTGGATTATTTCAAAGTATGGTTCACACCAAAATAAACTCAAAAATATTACAACAGGTCTCTTTTTCCTTAACTTTATATATGGAGTTAAATTAATCAAAAAAAATACGCCATAATGTGATTTTAAATAATTTTAAACGACTTTTTAATCATATTTGCAAAGCTATGAGACTAGACTTGATGAGACAGAGATATAGATTTAAATTTCCTCCAACAATTACAGTAATTTTTTTATATACTCCCAACACAATATTTTAAGATATAGAAGTACCGGTAGTGAGCGTTCCTCTTAACTTTGAGATATTAGGTTTATTAATGTTCTTTCCCCTCTTTATTATTTACATCACAAGAAGTGAAGTGGGAAAGCAGATTATAAACATAAAGATAGAATAGAGAAGTAGTTCCAGAAAATAACACAGATCATTTTAAACCATCTGGCCTCACAGTGATTGATACTTTCTTGTTGACCGAGGTGGCCGCCTTAAGTATAATTATATATTTGTATTTTCATTACAGTTTTTATATAGTGGAATTGTGGTTTGAAGATATGTTTAGAATATATAGCAAATATATTGCTTTGATCTAATTACTGATAAAATAAAACTATATTATTTTATTGGCATTGATAGTATCTTTCAAGAGTTAGAGCTGCAGAACATATGATTTGTAATAGAGTGCAAAAGTTCAAAATGTCTAAGTCAAAGGTCACATCTACTTTGTTTAAACTTTGACACCCAAGTAACCTTAGCATCTTTGAAACATTTCAGAGGTAGCTTAGAAGAACACTTTGGTACATTACTAACAGATTTGAAATATCACTAAATATCATCATCATCATCATCATCATCATCAAATGTTTCCAGACTGAGACCTGATCAGTTTATTAAAATGCCTCCATCTTTCTTTACCTTTCACCATTCTTCTTCATTTAATTCATTCCACTCTTCTCTCACTTGTACACTTTCTGTTATCCGCACCTCTCATCTCTTTCTTGGACTCCCTTGCTGTCTTTTTCCTACATACTTTATTTCCAGCATTTTCTTTGGCACACACTCTTTTTACATCCTTATTACATACCCATACCATCTCTGTCTAGCTTCCTCTACTATTCCATGTAATTCCTTTATACCCACTCTTTCTCGAATGACGTCATTCCTAATCTTGTTTTTTCTCGTTACATCTAACATGTTCCCCACAAATTTTATTCCTATGGCCTCCACTTTCCTAGTCTCTTACATTCAAGGTTCATGTTTCTGCTAACATATGTGACAATGGATACAAAGTATGCCCTGTAGTACACTTCCTAACACTTCAAGGACACTTTTTCTTCTCCAAAGCAGGTCTCTTACACACTTAAAGAACAACTCTCCCACATTAAATCCTCTCTACTTTCACCTTTTGCCTCAATCATGCTTCCAAGATATTTTACATTTTATACGTTTCTAAATATTACATATTTTAACTTATAATAATTTATAGTGCACTTACCAAACAGTATTTTTACAGCGACTAGTGATTAAGGTAAGAATGTAGAGAATGTGACTTAAGGGTAGTGTTTATGCAGTTTTTATCTCAAAACTTTTTTTGGCAAAAATAAATAAAACCTTGCTCCAGTAGAAACATAGAGATTAATTTTCTTCACATTGGGATATCAATAGTTGTTGAGTATCTATCATGAGCATAACGGGATTACATAACAAACTTTTTAATGAATAGAAAAAGTTGTCATTAAATTCCAGGACATCCTTGATGGATATTTAAGAAATGTTGCTATCACCATAGGAAGAAAATTGAAATCTATGTTTTTACTAGATCAATATTTTATTTATTTTATCCAACATTTTTTAAATTCAAAAACTCAAAAAAATACTGCTGTTAACTAGCATTCTTTACACTCCCATCTTAAACAATATCAATAACAGGAGCATAGTTAAGTTCAGATATGACCGATAGCATAAAAGAATATTACATAATTTACTTAGTTTTCCCCACTTAATGTACAAATTTAAAAGTACAGTAAAATACCGACTATCTGCAGGCGAATTATCTGCTTTGCGGCTTAACCGTGGCATCGCCGACAGCAGAGGCTATGTTTTTGAAAAACGCCACGTTGATGGAAAATACATGTCTACCGATTGTTGTACTCAGTAAATCCACAAGGAAGAGATAATAAATAGCCAAAGAGGCAAAAAGTTGATGCAATGGGGACTGAACTGGAATGGAATCATAACCTGCTTAACTATCCGGAACAGGAATACAACACACCCCTATCTGACAAGATGATTTTACAGAAAATATATGATGCAATAAGGAAAAAGGATGCGGCTGTAATGAAGCTGAAGACTTATACAAACTTTTTAAGTGAAGTGTCCATTTTAAGTATTCTGTACATTGATTTAAAGGTGTTTTTTTTATCATCTTAGTTCGTGAAATATAATCATGTGTTCATAAATACAATCACGATAGTTGAGCACTAGTTAGAATTGAATATGTTACAATCTCTTGTTTTATTAAATATGTGGATTATCTGAGGTTTTGTGCAATCTGCGGCATTCGTCCCCTCTATTACCGCGGATAATCAAGAGTTAACTGTAGTATTATATGACATAAAAACAGCATATCATTAACTTTGCTTTGCATTTAAAAAAGTGATTTTCAAACACCCCTATAACATAACTTAAAAAACTTTTGTAACTGTCATCTACTTCATACAGTAATTCCACTATACAAAAGGTAGATATTAATTTTGTTTCTTATTTAGACCTCTACTGAGGAGAGTGGGGGGCGAGGAGACACATCCCCCTTTAAATAATTATGTTCGCCCCCAACGGCTGGTACAGTCTAAGAAAAGTTAATTGTAATTAATGAGTGAGAAATGTTCCCCCAATAGTGATACAAAAAATATCATGGTCTCAGACTACAAT
Source organism: Timema douglasi (assembly GCA_901482245.1). Lineage (NCBI taxonomy): Eukaryota > Metazoa > Arthropoda > Insecta > Phasmatodea > Timematidae > Timema > Timema douglasi. The sequence continues at coordinate 27,020 of CABEEJ010003464.1, read as the reverse complement.
AGAGCCATACCGACCGAGCGACCACCATTTGTTGGCGAAGATGAAACCAATGTATGTGGATAGAGGGTGTCATGTGGTCAGCGCATTGAACCCTCCAGCTGTTAGTCTCAGTTTTCTAGACCGGATCATTGAAGACAACCCCACCATCCTCCAACAGCTCCCACTGCTATTTAACTTGGCCATCAAACAAGTGCAAACAGTTAAGGTGAAGTCAAAGTGAACGCGAGATAAGTCCAATATTTTTATAGAAATTTTTCATTGAATACCATAAATAAAATATTGCTTCATTAGATAAGTTTAGTTTGGTTTTCTCCACACATAATAATATCAACAGTACTTGAATATTTGTTGTGAGCATCCTTGAATTGGATGAGAACCTTTTCTCTTCACTTAAAAAGTTTCTCATAAAATTCCACTATAAGGTGACAAATATTCAACAGAAGGGCCACAGTTGGGGTGAATATGAAAAATTTGGGATAGTAAAGGAATTTAAAACAACCAGGAAAATCATGGAATTTTGTAATTGATAAGCGAAAATGGTATATTTGGCTTAATTGCATATAATTAATAATCAAACACATTTTAAAAAAAAAGATCAAAGTCAATCTATATTTATTTTTGAGTTGATGTCAAAAATAATAATTTATAACAAATTAAGTGTTTTGAATTTTCCAAACATATTATAGATTCCCAATAGGCCTATAGGGTTTATTCAGGGAAATTTGTTTTTTGTGTCTACATACCCTCTACAAGAATAGTTGAGATTACAGTACTACATGTAAAAAATTAAATAGAATCTATCTACTGAATCAGTTTTTTATTTGTTTAGGCCAAAAATTATTTTTTTCTATAAAAACTCCAAAAATATTGGCCTCAACTCGTGCTCCCTTACATCCCACCTTAATCTGAAAAGACACCCTCTTACATATATTTGTAAATAGGTACCTACAGTATATTTTATAAAGAAGGCATTTATAGACATTAGTTTAGTTAATTATCGATTTTATTTTATGTATTTTCCTTAGAAATCATTTCTGAACTTTGTACGCAATGTTCAGAATGACAACGAGAGGTGTTGTCATAGCCTTGACAATACCTTTGACACATTTCACCTCATGTCTCACGTTGGTGTCTTTTAATATTAGGGTGACCTGGCGGTCTAGGGGTAAGGTGTCAGACTTCTATTCTGGCGGCCGAGGTTCAATCCTCGGTCCCGGCACAGATTTATCTGATTACCAAACCCTTCCTTCACCTCTGACAAGACATCTTGTGAATGTGGGGAATGCCAGGCCTCCACCGTGGTTCGGATTCCATGTTAAACTGTAGGTCCTCCATTTCATCTCACAATAACCCTACCATTACACATTAGCGTAAGTGCGTATAACCCGAACAGGTAGTAAGACGCGGTGCTAATAATAATAATTTTAATATTAGGCTCCTCGAAATGTTTTCACAACAGTAATACTATCAATAGTTATGATGGTCCTTGCCGTGGTCTTGAGCGTTTAGGTTTTGTTGTACCCACTTCATTGGCAACATGGTCTAAAAGGTTTCTCTCTCAAAATTGACTGGACTACCAATGACAGGAAGACCGGGATTTGAATCCCGATCATGTGGACTGAGGGTGGTTTTTTTCTAAATGGTTTCCCACTCTTCTTCCACACAGATGCAGGTAAACTTCTTCTCAACTCAACTTATCTAATCCCTAACAAGGCAGTTTATTAGTGTGCTAACCCCCCCCCGCCTCCCGCATATCCCATTCATGTGAAACAATAAATTTGAAATATTGATAAGTCTTTAATATATTGATCAAAGTAGTGTCAATTTTTTTTTCTTGCTGCCTAACACAAGTTATTCATTTTATTGCCACGAGCAGATCCATTTTATTGCCACAAGCAGATCTGATCAGCTCTGCCTTCTACCATTAATAGTGTCAAAACTGATAAGATCAACTTTTGAGATTTGTGCTAGTTCTGGCATTGTCTGATAGATAGGGGGGTTTATATTTTTATTTCAGAAGTAGTTTATAATTTTTATACGCCCGACACTGTGTCGCCAGTGAGCCATTTCTTATTTTAATCCTTTGTAAGTTTTTAATCTAAATATTGTTTGAATAAAAATCTTTAATATGTCACTAGAATAAGAACATTCCCTCCTATTATATTTTTATTTATTCATGGTATTTAACATCAACTTTATAAACTGACTGATCATATCAACACACGACTTATAGACTAACTTAAATCTACAACAGACACTACATCCAACCACCGGATGTTAATTCATCACTGTGAAAGGGTAAACCCACATTTCACCAATGATGAATGTTTCGGCAATGCCAGGAATCAAACCCTTAGCTCAGTAGACAGACACACCACTGACTTAGCTAAGGCGTTGGACCCTTATATGATAGAACATTATATGCAGTTAAAAATAACAAAACAATCGGAAAAATTGCTTTATAAATAGTAGTTCTAGTCAATTTTTCTTGCACAACCTTACATAAATGATGAAATGCTGTGGCATTCTAAGCACCCAAACACTGAAACAGACCTGGCACTCGAATCTGAAATAGGCATGGCATTAAAAGGGTTAAGGGCTTTAAATTAAGTACTCGGGAATGCACACTTATAAAGCTTCTAATCCCTCATGTTTCAACTGCTTTAACTCTATGGGAAGGCTACAAAAACTATCGACAAGTGGACCAAAATCTCTCATGGTTGGCTGTGAAAGCTTTGGAGATGACTTTTTAAAACATTTTAACCAAATCCAAAGCTTACAGTATTTATTTATTTGATATGTTTTTATTTTAAACTAATGTGTTTTTTTTTTTAAAAAAGTGCCCAAAATTTGTTGCATTTTTTTAAACAAAATAATTTTATCTTTTTTTCTATGGTAAACAGAAAATAGAGTAATTATTTATATTTATTATAGCTTATATTTTTACTTTCTCATTTAAAGAGTAAGTATTGTGATTGTGAAAAAAAAATTGATCTCGAGATTTTGAAGAATGTGAACACAAACCCAAAAAAGTGAATTTTACAATTCTGATGGTCTGTACCTAGCCACAGATCAAAAACTGTTTGATAGAGTTTGTTCACACTTAATATTGACAACAAAAGTTTTTTTCTTTTTTTTTTTACCCTGACCTTCAATATTTAGGGTACTGTACTGATGAGTATTTTTTTTTACTTCCACATTTTTTGAAAACACCTTAAACAATTTTGTTTAACATGCATATATAGCTAGTAATCGACATACTAAATAGCACTGTATAGTTGGTTTTTGGGCAAAAATACATTGAAGGATCCATGGGAAATGTTTGAAAATTTGAAATATTTCCAAAACCGCTCTAACAATTTTGTTCAAAATGTATGTCTGGAAATTGTGTGGTGTGACAAATAACAGTTAATAGTGTATAGTTGTTTTTAGGTTAAAAACTCATTTATGGGTAGTTTACTGAAGACTAATTTTTGAAACAGAAATTTTTGGACTGAATATTTTACAAATCTCTCTCTATTAATTTGGTTCTAAATGGGTATCTTGAGGGTGTCGGGCATGGCAAATAACACTGTGCACTTAGTTTAGAGTAAAATTCAATAAAGGGATGTTTGCTGACGAGTTATTTTTGAAAATGTGAATTATTTTTAAAATGGATTATAAATAATAATAATAATATGTCGGTGGAGTTTTTGACATGAACATGACCAATAAAACTGTAAACTTGTTTTTTGGGTGGAAAAATTCTGTTTTGGGTAGTTTACTGATCACTGTTTTTTTTAACTAGAATATTAAAAAAAATTATCGATTTGGTTCAAAATTTGTATTGGAGGACTATTTTACAATTTCAATGATAATGTATTTTTATTTATCTAAAATAAATTAATTTAAGGTTAGTTTACTTCTGACAACATAGGGAAAATTTGAATTTTTTTGAAATTAACCTTGAAAATTGAATTCAAAATGGGAATTTGAGAATAGATTTTCATGAGAATAAGAATACTTTTTATTTTTACAAATAACAAATAATTTTAAGGTAGTTTACAAATATTTCTTTATTATATATAGGGTGATTTGTAATTGTCTACAATAAAGTGGTGCAGTGGAATCTAGACTGAAAAAGAAACTAAAAGCATCATAACAATATATTGCCGGAACCATGGCAATATTGCAGTGAGCATTAAGTATCCTTGATTCAGCGTGCCGGAGATACGGAGCATGATATTCATTTACTTACTGCTACATAAACGAAGAACTGACCAATATGATTCCGATTTATGGTGAGGAACAACAGAATCCTGGTGTTGCTCGTGCGTCTGCTGCACATTTTCCTCCATAACAACACCCAAACCCAAAGACATTTGTGGCACTGAATCGTCACCTGAAGAAAACCGGTATCTTTGCACCTGTGTTATCGGTCAAGACTGTTAGGCCGCGATGTTGCAGGATTGTCTCTTTGAGAGAGACCATTCTGCATTCTGTGGAACACTCACAGGATTCAAGTACACAGCGATTAGCCGCACACCATCACCTGTCACAGATATGTATGGAGAACAGTACATGACCGAATTTATGTACCCCTTCCATTTGCAATCTGTGCAGGAGTTGAATCCAGCTCTAAAGGGCAAATGCTGTAGGACATTCTGCAAGTGGCTACTGCACCACCACAACACATCCACAATTCCTCAGCAGAGTATTGGAAACGGATAAAGTAACATTTACCAAAAATAGCAATGCCAATCTCCACAATCAGCACATTTGGACTGACACAAATGCAAATGCCTTCCTGGAGGTCCATTCGCAATATAAATTCTTTGTCATTATTAGGGCAGGCGTTGTGGGTGATATTCTACATGGACCCTATGAAATGCCTGCACATCTACAAGGTGAAAACTACTTACACTTTCTGCAGACGTTCTCCACCAACTATTGGAGGGCATTCTGCTGGCAATTTGGCTAAACATACTATTCTCTTAGCAGGTTGTCCAGTGACCTGGAAAACAGTAAATGTTAGGGAATTTGATCTAATTACTGACATTTTTCATAGTCGCTAAAAATTATTTATCTCTTATGTATAAGAGTCAAAATAACATTTTTCTTCCATTTATTTTAATACACGCCACAAATCTCTTTTAACACAGTTGTCTTGTAGAGCATACTAATCTCAATTCTCAAAGTCAACATGTGATTTTCTTGTCACTTCTCCACCCCCTTTAGCCAAAGTTTAAGCCTGGTTATAGGCATGCGTGAGAATTTGACTGCATTATTTGAAGACTACTAAAAAATGTGTGTCAGAACAATTTTAAACTGAACTAGTGCAAGGCGATCTTTTAATGTCTCAATATGATCTCACTGTAATCCATCTCAGTTCGTATGACCCAATAGACCATTGCTTTAGGCTGAAATCCCTTAGTCTCTTCATAGAGTAACACAATTTCAGAATGTGTATGTCTAAAAATATTAAATCAAGTTGCGACCAAAATAATATAATATAATATATAGTGACTCGAAAAGTTGTAAATTATTTCTTTAAAAACAGGATATCTTAAAATATAGTTTGGCTGGACACCCTGTTTAATAAAAGGGGGAGACTCTTGTCGAAAACCTAATCTAATGCTAAACTTATGTTGTGTGGTTGCTTGAAGTGTCAACACTTTTGTTCATACTCTTAATAACTCGTCATTATTATGTGTTCTGTCTTATGGCAGCCCCAATTCTTTTGTCAGTGAACTTAGTCTGCCAATGTCTTATGGCTCCTTCAGCTCCCAGAATTTTCTTCTTTCCTCCAAGTAATTTGAATCCTCCTTCTTTCTAAGCTCATATTTCCCTCAACCTTACCTTTTATAATGTTGTGCAGAAGACGTTTCCTCCCAAGGATGTGTTGTATCCAGTTTGCTTTGTACCGAAGAACCACATCCAAAATGGTTCTCTTCTCACCGACTCTTCCTAGGACTTCTTCATTTATCACCTATCTGTCTGTTTGATCTTCTTTTCAAGTCTTCACCAGCACCACATTTAATTGCTCTCCAAGTTTTTTCCCCCATTTTCTCGAGAGTCCAAGTTTTTGTTCTATACAGCACGATGCTCCAAATTTGGTTGAATAAAACAATAAAAAATGCACATGGGTAATATTTAAATTAATGGGTCAAACTAGTTCGTATCAGGAGGGTTATACAACCCCCTATCGGAGCGCTGAGATGCTTGACATACACCTAGAAATCCTGTGCGTTTTAAGAAGTAGTTTGTTATTTAAAAATAAGGCTCATCGCAAAATCGAGGGCAAATCCCTATAGGAACTAAACCTTACAATTTACATTTTATAATGTATTACAAAATTCATGAAAATGTGAACAAAGTTTCAGTTCAAACAAAGAAAGTCATATTTTAATAAGTTGGCAAAAACACATTCTAAGATAAGTGAAGATTGTTTTAGTGGTTTTGAAACTACACCCTCCCACTAGGTGGTGGCTTATAGGCCAGATATTAATTGCCAAACTATTTGCTAGTTTCATTTTTATCTTTCAACAGATTTTATATATATATACAAAATTACACAAGTATTTTATTATTCAGTTGTAAATTGTGGGACTTGGGAATGTCATAGGACAGTGGTAAATGGCTCATTTTACAAATATCAAGCTCAGAGACTGGAGTAGAATAAAAGTTTTCCTCTCACTCTATTGTCTAATAGGCACCTCTAAGTTCACCCCTGTAGAAAACGTGATGTCGGGGCTACACTTATACCCTGATTTTGGTAAGAAGAACAGTATATTATAGTTACTAAAGTTATTGAAACAATTTTAATATGTTTATACATCGAGGCACTTTAACTGCACCTGTCACATTTGATAGATAAGTTATCAAAACCTATAAAATACGAATAATATAGTAGAATGCTATTAATGCTATCCGTAAAGAAATATGTTTGCATTTACTTTAGCCATCTGTTCTTCCAATCAAAATCAGGGTATAACTATGCTTAGACTCGGACCCAAGCTATAGATAGTGACGGCAGACACCCTCACCTCCTCGCATCCTTCCATCTCACCTTCACCTGAGAAGTGTGCAAGGAGGAACATGGTGGACAAAATATGCCCATTAAAAGGCGTCTAGTCAATCTTAGTGCAATAGCTTGCAACCAATGCTATAACAATCCATTAATGCAGTGTTTTAAGTTATCGGTTCACTTAACAAGTTTATTTATTTGCGCCACACCACAGCAGCAGAAAATAAATTACAAACCAAGCCCAACGCTTAGAAGGTAAATCAGAATTAGGAAAGTATAAATAAAGTTGTTTTTGAAGTAATTTCAAATGTTCCAAGTTTAATGGTTGAAGATATTTTTCTGTACCTGTTTCTTTAACATTTGGAAACATTTAGTTCACACCATTAGTAATTTGGATAAACCATAACTAACTTTTCTTGAAAGCTTTTGAAATTGTCTGATTTATTTAAAATACTAGTAAGTACAAGCAAGCTAGAAATATGGACGAACAGAGATGTGTCGCACTCTAGGTGTAGCTGCACGGTACATACCTAAATCACCACCGCTGTATTCTGTTTGTGAAACACTCGACATATGTGTATACATAACATATATAGTTTCATCTTATTACAATCTATCACAATCTATCACAATCTATCTCAATCAATAAACAGATATTTACTCATCATGTATGATAAATTCAAGGATTATTATTTATATTTTTAACCAAACACAAATGTTGGTGCCCAATGGAAGAAGGAGTTTAGGAGAAGTAGCTTCTTACATGTAATCAGAAAGTTTTATCCTTGTACCCCAAAGGTCTGCTGCTTTTTTTAAATATAAAAAAACACCTTTGTTATATTAAATCATTTTGAAAGTATTATCGTTTGCCTGTGAAAGAAAACTATAGTAGATTTGTGCATGGAATTGGCTTGATGGAATGGACTAGATTAGTGAATGGTAGTTTTGATTGATAACGGAGTAGTAGGCCCTAATTTGTTGTTTTTTGTGCGGTCCAACTCCCAGGTTCTCGACACGAGAGTCAGCCACAGTTTCTTGTGAAAAACGTTGGAGCTGAACTTCCTATTCTTTTTCTTCCATGGATGGATCAAGAAACCATTTTAGTGGTGAATAGCATTTTTACAAAATCATCAATTAAAGGGGCGCTATAATAATTGTGTGTGATAACTCATTATTATTATTTTTTTGTAACTACGCAAAAAATATTATTAATCCACATGTGTTATGTGTTTACAAATCAATATCACAACATAAATAAATTCCATTTCCTTTCCCTAAAATGTTACAGTTTTTCTATAAAAAATGAAAAATTGTTAATAATATTGGTTTCCCTTATATGCTAAACTAATAATTGTAGCACCTCTTCAGATTGATGTAAATATCGAAGACACATTCTCATAAAAGTAAATTGATGTGTACTTTATGGAAATACGAGTGGGCTACAAAAATCTGTTAATTTCAAACCTTTTAATTATACATAAAATTGTATCTAACAACAGCTAGGCCAAGGAAATATATCCTATTGTTGGTTGCACATCAGTTTTCTAAAATACACTTTGGTTCTCATGTAATTTTTTTAAAATAGTTGTTTAAGCTTGTGGGGCAGCTAACCTTTTAAATGTATGCTTTGGCTGAAACTTTCAAATCGGGGATTCAACTTTTTGGGTGTCAAACGAATCATATAATGATGATACAATTATTTAGAGTTTATTAGTCATTTGTGAATTGCTAACCGCAGAAAGCAAACCTGTTCAAAAAAACCCAAATTTTTCAGGAGAAACAAAAACTTTTAATCCAATCTCGGACTAGTTCCCTATCTGTGGTAGATGTCATTTTTAAAGTGACGTCATACAATGGTATTTTAGAACACATGTTTCCTTTAGGCAGTAATAATGTCTATTTAAGTTATGAATTTGTAAATAACTCAATTTACATATTTTGTGGACATGTTTTTGTTCTGGGTTTGCAATTCAAGTATAGGAAATGTATACTAAAACAAGCGTAACAGTAACATTAGTTTATGCTGAGAGGCTATGTTTGCCATTGTGTTACATGTTTCATCTTTGAAATACAATTAATTTATTATTTAAGGCCACCTAAGAGACAAGAATATCTTTTACAAACTTGACTTTTTCATTTTGTTATTTTCTAGTATATTTAAACAAATGAGTGGAACCCATTTCTATAGCCCGTGGGGCATAAAAAAATGTTAGACCTTACTTGGGGAGGGTTATACTGAAAATTCCAAGAACTTATGTTTAGGCCTATAGTCGTATTTGACCTAATAGTAGTTAGGTGACTATTAACAACTTACATTTTACTCTAGCTACAATTGAAGTCCCTGGCTCCTATCAGAACAAATAAGATTAACCAACCATTGTCAGCTAATGAAACTTATTGAGGCAAGAGCCCACATGCATTCCAGTGTTGTGTATGACTATAAACTTTGTGTTCATAACTCTGGTACTGAATCCATTGTACACTTCGTTTACCCTGAAAGGTAGCAAGCTTACCTGGTTGGATTACATTATGGTGGACCTTTTTATTTAGGGTATTCGAAAACAAACTACTCAAGAAACTATCTGGTCCTTAAAGGTTGAAGATAATACAGAGTGGAGGAGGCTACATAATGATGAGTTACTTACCCTGCACTCATCACAAGAGATATTTAGGGTAATCACATCTCACAGATTACAATAGGCACGACATGCAGCGATAATGTATGAAACTAGAACTGTATTCAAGGTAGTTCCTAGCAAAAGTAATGAAAAGGGACCAATAGAAAGACCTAGATGCAGATGGAGCCCAAATGAGAGAGCTCAAGATAGGTATAGGGTGTAATGTAATGGAGTGGACAGTATAGAACCAACTCAATATATGGATAGGGTGTAATGAGGTGGGCTGGGTAGAACTAGCTCAATATAGGAATAGGGTATATTGGGTTGGATTGGATAGAACTAGCTCAAGATAGAGATAGGGTGTAATGAGGGGGATTGGATAGAGCTAGCTCAAGATAGGGATAGGGTGTAATGAGATGGATTGAATATAACTAGCTCAAGATAGAGATAGGGTGTAATGAGGTGGATTGAATAGGCCTAGCTCAATATAGAGATGGGGTGTAGTGAGGTGGATTGGATAGAGCTTGCTCAAGATAGGGATAGGGTGTAATGAGATGGATTGAATATAACTAGCTCAAGATATAGATAGGGTGTAGTGAGGTGGATTGGATGGAACTAGCTCAAGATAGAGATGGGGTGTAGTGAGGTGGATTGGATAGAACTAGCTCAAGATAGAGATAGGGTGTAGTGAGGTGGATTGGATAGAGCTAGCTCAAGATAGAGATGGGGTGTAGTGAGGTGGATTGGATAGAACTAGCTCAAGATAGAGATGGGGTGTAGTGAGCTGGATTGGATAGAACTAGCTCAAGATAGAGATAGGGTGTAGTGAGGTGGATTGGATAGAACTAGCTCAAGATAGAGATAGGGTGTAGTGAGGTGGATTGGATAGAACTAGCTCAATATAAATATATAGTGTAGTGAGGTGGATTGGATAGAACTAGCTCAATATAAATATATAGTGTAGTGAGGTGGATTGGATAGAACTAGCTCAAGCTACATACGGCAACGAACTTTCAAGTTCCTGATGCCATAGATTGAGAAAGTGTCTAATAAAAAGGGTTATACTGTAATGTTTCAAGGTCATATGTCCTTTTTGTGTAAACGAAGTATACATCTTATTTTACTGGTAAACTTTCTCTTTTATTTTTGAGAGCTAATTTTTCTGTGGTCTGTTTTTAGTTAATAATTAATTTGTAAAGTGTTTACTAAACAACAAATAGTCTTGAGTGTGGGTAGAGATTTCCTATCTACGTCTAGCTATATCATCATGAAATGTTCTTAAAACTGAACAGATATTTAGTAGATCCCAGAGGCTATTAACTCAGGTGTGTGTTTTTCCTCCACTACTTCCTTGTACCAATATGTGCTATTGGAGTAAGAATGAGGAAGCTATCAGAGGAATTATACCCACATTGGTGGTGAGTGAGAGTGAAAAACCACTAATATAAAATCACCCTTTGTACACCTGACTGGGATTTAATACTCCAATGTAACCAACAATCCAGTCTAACACTAGAGTCATGTGTTAGACCATGCAACCACCGTCTCTGATGTGTTTATAGCCTGTGAAAAAAAACTTTAAAAAAAATTACACTTTGAAACGTTACAGATGTACTGAGTTGGAATGCAGCGAACCTCTGCGAAGTGGACGGTGGGGCAATAGTGAGCGGCGGTCACCACCAGGTGTTGATGCTCAACATGGCGAACCACCACATCATCCCAGAGGTGGAGATGCACACAGACATCCAGGAGGTGGAGATCGAGGCCATCCCTGTGGAGATCCCTTGCGAGACAGTGGAGACGACCATTGACGGCATGGAGGGCCAGCCCATGATCTCGCTGCAGACAATGCCCGAGCCTGGCTCCGAGGAAATCATCCTACAGACGCAGGAGGAGATTGTCGGCGCCACAGACCCGCTGTCTGCGTATGACCAGATTCCGGTCCCCACCGAAAATGAGATGTATGACAGTCCAGGGCCCAGTAGGAAGGGCAGAGGGAGGGGCCGTCGGGGTGGGAAGATCCGAGGGGAGCATTTCCTCACAGAGGCGGCTAGTGGAGAAGTCAAGGTGAGTGCAGGGTGGTCTAGTAATGCTCGATTGAAACTAATTCTCATCAATCTCAAGGTATTTAATCTAATTGATAACATTTTTTTTCTAGGGGTGTGGTGAGTCTATTTTTTCAATTAGAAGTGAAATCAAATTGAATTATATGAGATATTCTCGAGACCAAATCAAAGTTGAATATTTAAAAAAAAATTTAATGTTGGACAAAAATATGATACTTTGCATAACTATGGGAATTTAGGTACCTATTAAATATAATTATCAAAATGCTATATTCCAAATATAATTAATGTATTTTATCTTTAAAATAATAAATCCAGTTATTTTCACAAAAATCTAATTACTTTAGATTTTTTAACCTGATCAGTAATTTGTGATGGAAATAACAACAGAAAATGAAGAAAAAATAAACAATTGTGTGTTTAGACTCTTATTTTTTAATTATTTTTTTTGTGTTAAGCTTTGTAATTGTCAAATCTGGAATTTTACTTTTGAATCAAAGTTGAAATGAACGAATATTTGAAGTCAAAGTTTTCAAAGATTTGCACGCCCATATTTATTTCAAATTAAGGTGTAAGAGTGTGTAATAAAATCTAGCACAGCAAATTGTAAAGCATTGCTACTCTAATGACACAGAAGATAGTAAATAAGACCTAGTAAAGCTATAAGGTTGGATGGAATAGAATCGAAAAATGTATATACATACATATACATACCAAATGGTGGCTTTGGGAATATTTTATATACACTAGGGCCCCCGTATCCGCGGGTAATACGTTCCTAGATCTACCACGGTTACGTGAAACCATGGATATTATTGAACTATTATATAACGTGATATTCATGTAACACACATAAATACGTATAGTTTAATTGATAAATTATTTACAGTAAGATATTACCAACATTAAATAAAAAAGGTCGATAGAAACATAAAAGGGTTGAACACACTATGTTGCAAAAAGAGGTTTTCCTTATTGAGATGCAACATTAAATAAAGTAATAATGTATACTTTATGTTACAATGTACTTACTGCTCTCCATTATTCATGTGATGATGATGACAATGATGATAGTACTATGCCCATAATAGGCTTGTTTGTGCTGCTGACAGTACGGTTGGTTCTCGCTTGGTGCGTGGTTTGAAACTTAGAAACAATTTTTTAAATTTAATTAAAGTAGATAAAATTGAGCAGCAGTAAACCACGGATAACTGAAACCATTGATACTGAATCAGTGGATATGGAGGTCCTATTAAATTCAATTCGAGTTTGCTTCAAATTGAAAAAGTGGACTTTACACACCCTTAGTTTGAAGCCAAGTCAAAGCTGACAAAAATTTGAAATGAAGTTGAAGTTTATGGAGCTTTGCACAGTCCTAATCATTGCTATGTTTTTCTAACAACTGAAATGGTTATTTGTTTGCACTACAATTTAAAAATTTAATAATTAGTTTGTAGTTTAAGATATCCTTGGTATAAGAACATGGGACAAATATTTGCTTAGGAATAAAGTTTATTTTGTTGCTAATATTTTTTGTCCAGGCTCGTAAGTGGGAACAGAAGCAAGTACAAATTAAGACTTTAGAAGGGGAGTTCTCGGTTACAATGTGGGCGTCAGGGACTGATGACGACGACGGGAGCAACCCGGAACAAGACCCGGACTACGAGGAGTACATGTCAGGCAAGATCTCTCAGGACGGCATCCCAGGGCTTGACCTCAGCGACCCAAAGCAGCTGGCTGAGTTCGCCCGCCCTGGCCACAAGATGAAGACGAAGAAGCAGTTCCCAGACGGTGTGGATCGTACCATCGCGTGCCCACACAAGGGTTGCACCAAGATGTTCCGGGACAACTCTGCCATGAGGAAGCACCTACACACCCATGGTCCCCGTGTACATGTCTGTGCAGAGTGCGGCAAGGCGTTCGTCGAGAGTTCGAAACTCAAGAGACACCAGCTAGTTCACACCGGAGAGAAACCTTTTCAGGTGAGATTTTGGACTGTTAATCATGGTATAGTTACTTGCTTCGGTGGACAAATGGGCTTAAAGCAGTGGTTTCCAACCTGAGGGTCACAATCCAATATGAGGTTGTACAGCATGTTTTGGATGGGGTTGCAATGCTTGTTGAGGTTTTAGCTTTATATTATTTACTTTTTCAATTGATTTCAATAATTATAGGGTGGTGTAAAAGTCAAATAGAAATGTAAGTGGTTAGAATGATCAAAACTCTCAAGTGACTGCTTATTCCTTTTGGCCAACACACCCTAATAGTTTCTTGCTGACACTGCTAGTATAACATACAAAAATTCTCCCCGGGTTTGATTATTCTCTTTAATGACATCTAAATTGAATACATATAATCATTGTATAAGCAATTTATAATGATTAAAACAAGTATCTGTGAGGACGCGGGCATAACGTCATGTTCTTTTGGTTTGATTTGACAGTGACAGGGAAGTCAAGATTTGAATTCTGGCTAGGTATACTGGGGATAATGTTTCCTAAGTAATTTCTTATTCTCTTTTCCAGTATATTCTCATATATGTTTGTACAGTGGCACATCAGCATTATCCCTCTATAATTTTTACCCCTCTCTCTGTATCCTCTCTTGAAAATAGGTATTATAACTCCTTTTTCCAGTCTTCTGCTCTTGTTATCCTTCCAAACCACTTTCAACGCCCTGTAAAACTATTGTCTACCTACTTCACATTTGTATATAAATGAATACAGAAAACAACACAAATCCTTTTGGGAATAAATAAAATAACAAATGTTAAAAAAAAAAGTCAACTAGCTCACAGACTTAATGAAATAATAATATTAGAATGACTAAATATGACAAAAACGCTATGAAATGGACTCGGGATTGGTTTATGAATATTAAATAAAAAGTAATGTAATAGATTTAAGAAATGTAACTTGAGTGTTAGACTTATGTTATGTTTTAACACAGTGTAGAAACTGTACAATAGTGTAAGGTAAGTGATAGTAAAGGGAGCCAACCTGAAAGAATCATTAGGCTATGACTGGATAGGAACAAACACACTTATGTTGTATGAATAGACTTAAGGAATGTAATACATTCGTCATATTTTATAGCATTACATGTACATACGAAGTTTATGGTGAAGCACCAACTGAAAAGCACATTGTGTTTAGCTTTATCATGTTTAGGGAATAAATATGTACTCCTGATAATTTTTTAAAGAATTATTATTATTATTATTATTTGTTCTGTCTTATGACAGGCCCGTTTCTTTTGTCAGTGAGCTTAGACTGCCCATGTGTCTTGCCTTTTGTCTCCTTCAGCTCCCAGTATTTTCTTCTTTCCTTCAAGTCACCGAATATTTGAATCCTCCTCTTACCTAAGCTCCTCTTTCCCTCAACCTTTGTTTCTATGTTGTTATGCAAAAGACAGCTCCTTTTATGGAAGTGTCCAATCCAGTTTATTTTGTACTGAAGAAACATCCAAAATTGTTCTCTTCTCCCCACTCTTCTTAGGACTTCTTCATTTTTCACCCTGTTTGTCCACATAATCTTTTCAAGTCTTCTTCAGCATCACATTTCAAAGCTCTCTAAGTATTTCTTTTCTATCTTCCTAAGGTTAATTTGCTGCTCCAAATGTAGTATTCCTCAGTTCCAAACTCGATTTGCTGGTCAGCAGTAACCTCTTCTTGTTGAAAGCTTTTTTGGCCATGGTGATCCTCGACATAATTCCCTTGGTGCAGTAGGCATCCTTTGTCAGCAGACTTCCCATATTCTTGAACTGATCACTGCTTTCCAAATCCTGGTTTCATATTTTGATTTTTAGCGGCTCTTAATTTTTTTAAATCCTCATCATTCTTGACTTCTCAATGTTGATCTCCATGCCATATCTTATTCCTTTCTCCACTGGCCGGTCCATCGTTTCCTGCAACTATTCTTGATTTTTGGCCATCAATATCATCTGTGTATTATACTGTATTGATGACTCATCCTCCTATCCTGAAATTTCCACATCTCTCCAGAGCTTCTTTGATCAGCACTCTCCAGCTAAGAATGGAAATAATTGAGGATAGGTTGAATATTTTGCGGTTAATATTTTTACTGTCAAAGCTAGAACTTTTTTTTTGAAGTAAAGTCGAAATTTTGAAGCGTCACACACCAGTAAACCTGGTAACTTTCAGTAGGATCCTCATTTTATAATATAATTTTCAGTTACAAAAAACAATTTACGAATGGAACATTCAAATACTGTCCGACACCTTAGCTCAGTCAGTAGTGTGTCTCTCTACTGAGCTAAGGGTCCCTGGTTTAATTCCTGGCATGGTCAAAAAATCTATCATTGGTGAAATGTAGATCTATCCTTTCACAGTATGAACTAACGGCTGGGGACTGGATGTTGTGCCTGTCCTAGTCTTAAGTTATATTATAAGGCATATGCAGCTACAACAGGCCTACAAGCTGGTCGTGGAAAATAAATAAATTAGTGACCCAGGTTGCAGGTTGGAAACAGTAATGGATGTAAAAAAAACCCATTCAAATACCCAAACTTATAAGCAGTGCTATGTAGTCAGTCGTGTAGTTAGAATCGGAAGCCATTTTAGGCATAATCAAAGTTGGAGTTGGTAAAAATGTACTGACTCCGACTTCAAAATAAAAATCTACACTATTATAACAATATATGGAAGCTATATCATTTTAACTCAATTTTTTAAAATTCTTCATGACCAATATTTGTAATTTGGATTGACAAATTTATAAAAATATAATATATTCACAATGTTGAAATGCTTCCCATGAAGTAATCTGTATTGGAGCATTTTAAAGCAGTAAATTTGTTATAATTACTAATAAATGTACTTAAGCCTTTTATGAGGGAGTCAGAGTTGGATATTAGAAAAATAAAGGAGTTGGAGTCAAAGGCTTGGCCTACTGATGCCACAGCCTTGCTTATAAGGATATTTGAGATTTGAGAAAATATTCAATTCAAGATTTGATTTAAAATAAAATAAAAACACGTTTTTATCAACATTCTTAGTTGGTATTTGATTTATAGCTCCAATATTGTTTATAGGTGGTTCAGCTTAGACATAATTTCAGGAAAAACTTAACAACCAGACTCAAGACCATTTATTTAACACTTAACTGGATGTATGGACACTGTAATGAAAAGATTATAACAATAAATGTTAACATTTAGTTACTATTATTATCTATCAACCATGTTCCCTATTGAGTTCTCATTTTTGGTTTAACTGTGTGCATTTATATTTTCTATTATTTTATTAGCTCTATATTCATATTTCCTCTTAGTCATATTTTTTTTCTAGATTTTAATTTTAATTTAAGATTCAGGATTCAAAGGTGAAATTAAGCTTTGGATTCATAAAATAATGGCTTTGATCCATCTCTAAAGAATTATTAAATTATTTTAGTAAATTACATTATCAAATATATTTTTTTTAAAGAATTTTAATAAAAAATACCTTATTCATAATATACACATTTTCCTTTTTAGTGCACATTTGAAGGATGTGGCAAGCGCTTCTCTCTCGACTTCAACCTACGGACTCATGTCCGCATCCACACAGGCGACCGGCCGTATGTCTGTCCGTTCGACGGATGCAACAAGAAGTTTGCGCAGTCGACGAACCTCAAGTCCCACATTCTCACCCACGCCAAGGCAAAGTCACGCAACGCTGTGACTGGCTCTTCGCGATCTGTCCCCACAATCCACGCGGAGCCCCTCCAGTCCCCACAGTTTGTTCAGGTCGAGGTATCTGACGCTGAGAGCCAGCAATTCATAGTGTACGCCGATTGAGAGTTAGTCATGGACGAAGACGACGATCTTCTAGGTGATACTTGATGAGATGGGGAGGGTAAAAGTTCCGCTTAAATAAAGGGACACGTTCCAACGTGAGCTGTAAGTGAGTGTGACGTTTTTACTTGTTTGATTGCGAGTGTCTCTTAAGGTCACAAACATTTCATCATTATCAATATCAACGTTTGATGATTTGAAGAGCGACAAAGAAGAAATAAAAAATGTACATAGATACATTATTTTTGTAGGTAACTACAAATGTTTTAAATATTCAAGTTCAAGGGAAATTTGAGAGCATTGAACAAAAAATGAACACAATATCAAAGTAAGGATTATATGTTCATTCTAACATTAGCATGCTGATTAAATGATCTAAAAAGGGGTCCAAAGTCAGTCATATTGACACTATTGTGGGTACGGACCATTGAGAAAGAGTAAAAAAACTTGAAAGATGTATGTAAAATGTAACATAATGTTTACATTAGTTTAGTGTAAATAAGTTCAGTGGACACATACAAAAAAAACTTTCAAATCAACTCATAGTAGTTTTTAATTATTGCTCAGTATACGTTTGCTTAGCTACTGCATTACCTTTCCTTTAATATCTTATTTATTCCTACAGTTTTGTTTGTTTGTTTCATTTTACAGGGTGTCTACTGGGTCACAAAAGTCACTAAATTCATGAAAAAGTTACTAATTGCAAAAAAAAGTAAAAAAGTCCCTGAAAAGACACAAATTTTAAATATTTTGGCTATAAAGTCATGAAAATAATTTTATTTGAATTTCTCGCACGTCGTAACAATATGAATGCGTCGAATGTTGAGCCACCCACTACCCATGATGCCATGCGCTAGCTGCAAGCTGCTTGATTGTTTTTACTGTGATACCAAGGACAAGGTTAACGTTTGCCATATAATTAAAATGTAATGTTGCATGCGAGTGCGTTATGCCTATATATGCATTATTTAATGTTCGGTCGATTACCGGAGGAATTTTGTGGTCAAAAAAGTTCACCAAAAAGTCACTAATTTTTGTTTCTCCAGTAGACAACCATGCTTTAATTCTCAGAACACAAAATAATTATCTTACTGTTCTGACATGCTTGGAAATGAATGTATCCGTACTGGTGCATCTGGTGCACTTATAACACACTTTAAATATTACTCTCTATAATATTTATTTCATTATCATTAATCATAATCTTTGGGAACTGTTTCCAGCTTGTGACCAGGTCAGTTTTATATAATATCTCCAACTTCCTCTGTCCTTCCAACCATTCTTCCTTCAAGACTCACACACACTTGCTCCCATCTCTTTCTTGGTCTACCTTGCAGTATTTTTTTCTACTTTCCATCATTCTCCTTGGGATTTCTTCCTTCTCCATACTTATTAAATGACCATACCATCTCACCCATGTTTCTTTGATCTCACATAGATACTTTTTAGGGGTGTGCGAATCTTTGAAAACTTTGACTTCACTTCAAACATTTGTTCGCTTCGACTTTGATTCAAGAGTAAAATTCATGATTCAAAAATTATGAAACCCCCCCCCCCCTCCTCCTCCCCCAAATATTTAAAGTTAAAACACATTTATTTTTATTTAAAGAAAGAAAATTGTTGTTTTTCCCGTCACAAATGTTAGTGTAAAAAAATCTAAAATAATTATATTGCATTTTGTGATAACTTATCATTTTAAGATGAAACCTTAATTATGTTTGCAATATAGCATTTTGTAAATTATATTTAATACTTGAATGTATATAATTGTGTTAAGTATTTTATCAAATATTAAATTTTTTTTAAATTTTAGGACTTTGATTTGGTTTCAGGGTCATCTTAAATTATTTGATTCGACTTTGCTTCGAATTGAATAAATTGACTTTGCACACCCCTACTACTTTTATTTACTTTTCTTGTAAAGTTTCTTAATGTGCTAATGGTATGACCAATCAAGAAAGCTTAATTTATCACTTCTAATCTTTCTCAGCCGTACATAAAATCAACCCTAGTATATAAGGAAATGAATGTATTTATACACCCTTTCCAGGAAAGTGTGCTGGCTAACCCTCCTACTTTTAGCCGTGAATTAGCCAAATAACCTTTATATTGTACTTTTTTTTTCTTGTTGAAACAATTGGGGATTGAAAAAATAGCATATTTTACAGTTGATAAAGATCACTGGTTTTGAAAATATATTTCAATATGATTGTACAAACCATAGAAACTTTGACTTGGCTTCAACAAAAAATACATCAATTTCACATCAGACTCGACGAGTAAGAAGCTTCATCAATACAAATATTGACAGCTAAAATACTCTTATTTATTTTCAATTAATGCTACACTGAGATGCTATGTTCAAATTAATATTCACCCACTCGAGTTACACAAACTGAGAGGTTATACAGTTGAATGACCTTGTATTGCGATGACTGGTGCCAACAACTGTCTGCATGTGCGTGTGTCGAGTTATCGAGGGTCGAGTTCCCGAGACTAATGTAATATCGATTTTAGTACATAAATAAATGGTGTACTTGACAGATAGGTAAATTCATCTCGGAGAGTAGTTGAATGTATGTGGACTATTGCAAAGATTGAAGTAGTATCAAAAGAGGCAAAGAGGGCAGTATATAAAAGTGTTTTATTGCCAACATGGTCCTATGGATGTGAAATGTTGGTTTGTCAGAACAAGAGCAAAGTGAATATGTGTGGAATGAGATAGCAACAAAATGAATGTGGAAAGATGCGTGTAGACAGAATCAGTAAGGAATGGGTGCTGAAGGAGTGTGGTTTGAAAGAGAATCCAATATTTCATATTTTAGATTAGAGTTCGCTGCTTCGAATTGGAAAAGTAGACTGCATAACCCCCCTCTTGTTTAACAAACAATATTCAAACTAATATCTTTTAAGGAATAATGTACTGTCCACTTTTCAAAAAATACATAACTATATTTTGTTGTAATCAATTACTATTTTCGGGGTTGTCTATAAACTACTTACACATAGAGAGAGGGGTGGGGAGTTTGTAAACTTTCATTTGTAATTACATTTGTTTACTTGTATCTTTAGGAAACATAATTTTTAAATTTCTTACAGTTTTTAAATTTCTTACACTTTTTCAAGTGAATTCTCTTGTAATTTATAGACTTTTAGCTTTATGAAACAGGTCCCAGGGGAGTCACATAATGTGTGACGTCATATTACTATTTAGCATATCAGGCAGCATTCTGTTGTGGTAATAAATCTGGCTGCATGCTTTTATAGAAAAAAAAAATCGACTCAGTGACGTTGATTGAGCTTGTCGAACATGTTTAAATAAAAGAGTTTAAAAAGTTCTACAATTAAAAACACTATTTAAATAGGTGGTTTGCATGATATTGTCAGGTTAACAAAATTGGGTCGAGCGGGTAAAAATAAAATTAGCATGACGTAGTTTATGGACAGCCCTTTATTAGTGATGTATTATAGGTATTGCTGATATTTATCAAAAGTGGCAGCCGCAGTTCACATAATTTTACACATGAATATGTGGAAGTAGATCTAGTAACTTTTCTAATTGCCAGATAATGTACTTCCTCTGAAAATTGGACGGTACTAAATTGTTGAGCCTGAACCTGTGGACATGAAGACAATGTCAGGAAGTTCACCTAGTCTGGTTTACTGGTGACGGGGTAATATTGAGTTTCGAATCCCAGCTGTGTATACGATCATTGCCTTAGCTACCTGCTTCGGTGGCCTCACGGTCTAAGGCACTACTCTTGTGTTATATTAGACTGCCGAAGATGGGGATATTGGGGTTCGATCTCGGTCAGGTGAACTGAGGGTGGTTTTTCCTAAATGGTTTTCCACAAAGATGGGTACACTTCCTCTAAAATTTAACCTTCATAATCCCTAACACATTTGTGTAATCAGTACATAAGCATATAACCCTGATGTGCAGTAAGATGAAGTGACAAAAAAAAAGGGCAAAGCCAAAATAAAACTTCTGTGGTAGGACGAGGTTGAAATTCAGGATAAATGGCCCTTTGTTGCTGGAAACCAAGAACATTTATGAATATTAAATGTTTCTTAGAAGCTATTTGGAGTTTTTTTTAGGGGTAGTGGAGGGCAGCATTGTGAATAATGTGAGTGGCCTTACCTAAAATATATAGAAGACGTTATAATATATATAATATTTTTAAAATTGGCTATTTAGAGAACACTTTAAATGTGTAATGGTGTATATTTTTGTTAATATCGCGCAGTCTTAGAGTGTAACACTTACATTCGATACATCTTCACTGTTCTATATTTTAGTTCTTATTGAAATTATTTGCTGTATTGGGAGGTACAAAGGCTCAAATTTAACCTTGCTGATTAAAGGTGATTTTTATCAGATGGTTTTCCACGCTCACCACATGAAAAATGAAAGTACATTTCCCACTAAATTTTACCTTCCTTATCCCTATCCCATTAGTGGAACTAAATGTGGATAGCCCGAGTTGGTACTAAGACGCAATGGGAAAAAAGTTTTGTGCCAAAGCATTGGTCTAATTATACTTTACTAATTAATTCTCAATTGTTTCCAATAATTTAAACTAAGTTTATTCTTAGCTATGATTGTGAATAAAGAGTATTTAAGCGAGTTGTGATGTAAATTAAAATATGAGTAGGAAGGTGGAGTCGGCACACTTGCAAGGAAATATTTTGGACCTACACAGATATTTTTGATCATCTACCAATTTGGTCACTCATGGATGAAAAAATATCAAAGTTTCACTCCGATTTATTTTTAATGTTAATGTAAGCCTTTAATTTCTGGTATGATACGGACTGTAAAGTCTTAATATTCGTCCAAACACAATTTCGTTGATAAAATATTAATTTTGTTTTCTAACATTTTTTTTCCAGCTCCATAGTTGCCTTTTAAATTACTAGTTAAAAAAAGTTAGATAATGAATCATGTTCTGATATTTTGTGATCAATATTTTGTCATGAAATTAAAAAAAAAGGTGGATATGCGGTTTCTTACTCAAAAGATACTAGTGATAGAAGATTTTAAAAGGCATTTGACCTATTTCACAAACCTTATATTAAAATAAATGACCAAGCAAAGAACACAAACTTATAAGTGCCGAATACGTATTTGAAGATACAGCTTCACTTTTAAATGGAATCAAAATTTACTTTCATGACATCATTTATTAAAATATTGTGGTTTTTAACTCTTGAATTAGTGGTTTATTAATTTTACAACATAAATAATTGTTATGAGTTACTTTATTTTGTAGCTTTGGACTACTAGAATGGGGCACTACTACTTGTAAAGACTAATTTTAAAGTATTTATTCAGGTAAATCCAATATATTTTGGGTAAGTTATTTAAAACTTGTTTGTAATGTAATATTGATAGCCAAGCTGCAACTTGTCAAACAATTACTGTCAGAAAACGTCATTTTGAGTGATCATGAAATGACCTAAACAATCAATATGTGAATGTGCTGTTATATCTCATTTTCTAATTATATGCATTTGTACCTGTGTAGTATAAATGCATATTTTAGGCTTCAAAACACTTTGACCTTTTCTTTTATTTGTTGAAACCATTATTTTAAGTTGGTCTTAAAAAAAGACACGGTGCAGAAGATTATTTAGTAAATAAACAGGATTATATTGAATTATTTTAAATGTATGTACCAGTAGCATTTTGAACACTTAGATTATAATTTTATCTGCAAGCTTCTTTACTGGCTGCAATATTCTGGCAAGTTTACCAATTTCAATTTTCAAATGCTATTATCATGATCAAGATAATGTTAGTGTTATTAAATGTTAACATACAAAGGGATATAATCAAGATTCTACAAATGTAAACATAACATTTAATAAAAAAAAGTTAGCAATACACAGCCTAATGATTTGGGCGGCTAAAAACAAATTCTTAGCAAAAAATGAAACTCAAATATTCACGGCTATCTCGTAGATACATCAAACTTTTGTACAAAGTGTCTTTGTGAACTTTTACCACACTAAAATTGTTATCAAAATATATTTAAAGTGGATTGTAGTATTTTTGGAAGTATAATACATATGAGATATAAAACAAATTGAATCTTTTTGGGAAATTGTCTAATTAATCTTTTAAATTTTACTAATGCTCCATTTTATTGGTTTAAACTTAAATTAATGCTATTAACCAAATTTGTATATATTTTTTTCTACATAGCAGATTATATCATTCTTCACTGAAATTGCTTTTAACGTCACTTCACCGCTCTCTCAACTGACTTGTAATAGCATTTGTTTGAAAATATTAGGTTAACCTTTGTTATGTATACACTACGTTAGATTAATCATGATTTTGGCATTACATAAGCAGGGTTGTCACTCGCTAGCAAAACCAATTATTCCTGTGTATTAAAAAAAAAGAGGAATCAAATGGAATTAATCAAATACTAGAATAAATAATAGAATGTTTGTTAATTTGGCACTTATAACTGCAAGAGTTTAATAGTAAACCTTTACACGGAAGAAAAAGCGAACTGAAAAACTAAGCATCTTCCCAGCCACCCTTTTTTTTCACCCAGAAACATTGTGTATCTCAACAACTGCATTCATTTCCCTATATAAATCAAATAATTCTGTTACAAACATTTATAAAATAGCTTCACACATTAATTTTAAAATTAAATCTCATTCCTCTGTGTTACTCCCTAACTTGTGTGGAAAAATATAAACTTCCTTCTGAAAAACCTAGGGAATTTTGAATTTAAAAAATAGTGGCTTCCCTGGTATGACTAGGTCAATTCATGTTATTATTTCAAAAGTTAACATTAAAAAAAAATGCAATCAAACTGGCACTAATTTTTTTTATGTTGTCTGTGAAATCATTTCATCGAAACATAATCATCTTTGATTTATCCCCATTTGATGATATCCAAGTGTACAGAAATCAATTTGTTTTTAATTTTTTGTACAGAAATAGTAGATTGGAAAATTGTATTTGTGTATTTATGGAAGAAAGCACAGGAGATATTTACAGGAACAACTAATTCTATCCTTTTTTTTATCCTTCCAAATATACAATTATAGGTACCTCAAAAAAGGAAAAATAAAGTTCTTATTTGAAAATAAAAATATGTGGTAGGTTTGAGCAACTTGATTTTTATGTGGAAACAATTTTATCGCTAGTTTGTTGTACTACTAAAGATCTGTAAAATAAATTTTTTGAAATGTTATGACTTACTATACTGTCCTATATCTTCATTTGTTTGTTTTGAGATGTGCACCTTAATTTGAAAATAAAATGTTGAAATGTGATTTAATTTTTGTTAAAAATTTTCATTTGTGTTCTGGTAGTTTGGTTCCTTTGAGGTCAAATTCTAGTCTATTGAACAAAAGGACGGGCAAGTTTTTCTTTGTACACCCATCTCTTAGTCATTTTAGTTGTTTTTTTTAATCCGAAGGGGAGAATAAGGACAATGTTGTTACACCATAGGTAAGTGTAGTTTTCATTTAAATGTTGGTAGTTGAAGAATTGTGGAGAAATCAAATCTCCTAAATTTTTTACATTTGATTTATAGTTGGATTACAAGCTCATGCCTTGGAGTTTGAGGTGTTTAGCTCACACTTTCCGCAGTACATGATTTATAACCTAACTTGAATTAAAAAATAGTATGAAATAGAATTAAGCATGGTGAAATTATATATCTAATAATCTACGTAAATGACAAATTGCTTGAATATTATTTGGCCACAAACTCAACCAACACTGCATTAAAAGCAGTATGAAGACTGTCTCTAGCCTATTTCAGTGCCTGGACAAACTCATTTTTAGCGCCCCATCTTTTATCACAAAATAACACATTGTCTCATGACTGACATAAGGCATCAGTTTGGTCAATGAGAAAGAAGGTATAAAACAATCTATCATTCTGGGATTATGAGCTATAAAAAAAAAAGGAGTAATGTAATGTAACAACTCTGTTAGCTAAACAGAAACTTAAGTGATTAACCTTCAAGAGCTTGCTGAAGCTACAAAATAAAGTTTCTTTAAAGGCATTGGTGAGATTTGAACTAAGAGATTGATAGTTTGAACACTAGGAGTTCAAATAAAACTGCTTCGCTAGCCAAATTAGAACTAGTTCAAATTGAGTAAAGATAGGTTCATGAACTATTGATTTAAATAAATTAAATGCGCATTTTAGTTAACTGAATCACTTTGCGCTGTTCGCAACATTGAACTATTCTGCCCATCTATACAACAAATCTAGTTCACTAGCTAATAGTTCAGATTTAGGATGAATAGTATACCTTCAGCTGAATTAGTAGAACTAGTTCAAATCCTTGATGAGAAAGATTCATATATTTCTAAACTATGAGGGTTTGATAACCTTCTCCTGTTCCCAACAATGAACTGTTTTTCCCTTCCCTTCGATAATAAGTGAATGCATGTGATAAATTTTAAACTATTAACAAATTTATTATATTTCCATTTTTAAAACTCACTTCTAACAGTAGAATATACCACTTTTCGAAGTTGTGTAGATCTTGAAATAGTAATTCAGCTGTATTGTTCCTACAGGAGAACTACATCAAACCGAACTAGTTCACCGTATTTGAAAGTACTAGTTCCCAAAACATTAAATATGTGACGTATTAGAAGAAATATTGAACTTCAAGATGAAATTCAAGAAATATTGAACCTTACGAGATAAAACGCTAAATTCATTGAAATTAATCACGTTGAATTCTTCCCAACATCGAAAGTTCTGTCCAACTTTTTAATAATACAAATGAAATAAAAGGTGTAAATTATTAGTATTTATTTTAGTTTGTTCATCACATACATTTATTTATGTAGGTTCTAGGGGTTAGTAGGTTCTATAATTAAGTAATAACAAATTATCAGAATGTCATTAACACATTTCCAACATGTAAAATGGAATTTTGAAATTTATTAAATTCTACCAACAATATATTTGCTGTTTAAATGTACAAAAAATAATACCGATGGAGTTTTTTATCTTCCCAATAGTAATACGTTATTTTAACTAACATTTTACCTAGAAGAACAAAATAATGTAATTGCAATTAATTACCGCTTGTCATGTCATATTATCTTTATATTTCTTAGCATATTTGTCCCATATCCGAGACGAGACTACTTTAAAACATAACTACTGACAGAGCCATCTGTGGAACAAGCTATGTTCTATTAAATTTTATTGTAAATAGAACATAAACTATATTCTAGGTGACTCTGTGTGTTACATACGATTTCAGTCTCAAAAACCGAACAATTCTGTTGAGTAGTAGCAGGAGAACGAAACACACCAAGAGGTATTGCAAAGTTAAGATAGCTCCCATATTGTAAATATATTGTTTATAAGCAACATATTTATACCAAAAAAAGTTTAAAAAAGTTAATAATCAAAATTTTCTCAAATAGAAACAACTTAACATTAATACAAAAATATAATTGTATATAGTATTATTTATTTACTGACTATGAATTCTAATAATTTATGGTTCAAAATCACTTATATAAAT